>PITA01000109.1:0-128381 GCA_004023965.1 Spilogale gracilis
AAGGCATAAACTTTTTGCCCACAAGAGAAAATAGTATCATGCTGGATTGCTATAAGGAAACACGAAACTATTAGAAAATTACATCTACTCTGAGTTGAAGAAAGCCCCTGAGATCTGCAGAAAACAAATACTTGATAGCAAAGAATAGAGAGGATGCAGATTATGTAAATTTAGTAAGTAGGTGAACAGTAGATGGCAGCTCAGCACAGAGTCTGCTTGTCCCTCTCCTTCTGACCCTCCTCCTGCTCTCTCTCTCTTTCTCAAATAAATAAATAAAATTTAAAAATAATAGCAATAATAGTTCACACTTTTGAGTGTTTATTCTGTTCCAGACATTGTGCTAAATGCTTTGCATGCATTGGCCCATGTAATCTTTGCACAATTCTCTGAAATTAGTTAGCATCCTCCTTTTACAGATGAGAAAACTGAGGCTCAGGGATCTTAATAGCTCTTCCAAGGTCAGAGAGCAATAAGTGGTGGAAGTAGGATTCAGACCTAACCTCAGAGTGCAGACTCTGAGCTCTTCACCACCATCCTACATTGCCACCCATGAGACCTGAGCCCACCTTAGTGCTTCTCTCTAATCTTACCTCTTAATAAGTTATATTGAAATAGACCCCTTATGTGTCATAACATTCCACTAGACAATAACCTCCTTGAGGGCAAGGACCATTTCTTGATTGTAGTATGCCCAGCGTCCAGCTTAGTGCCTAGACATAGTAGCATTCAATGTACATTTGTTGATAGACACCTTGTATTTTATTTTACTTTTTTTAAAGATTTTATTTAGTTATTTGACAGAGACCACAAACAGGCAGAGAGGCAGGCAGAGAGAGAGGAGGAAACAGGCTCCCTGCTGAGCAGAGAGCCAGATGTGGGTCTCGATCCCAGGACCCTGAGATCATGACCTGAGCTGAAGGCAGAGGCTTTAACCCACTGAGACACCCAGGTGCCCGACACCTTGTATTTTATTGAACACATCTCACCCTGGCCTCTCCTCCCACCACCTCAATCTGACTGACTTAAGGTATTATTGCAGATGTTTGTAGCAGCATTCTGATAAAAGTAGGAGGAAGGTGATGCTATGTTATTAACACCGTGTAGCTGAGGAAATTAAAGGGGATGAATAACTTGTCAGCAATGATGATCATCTCTTATGTTTAGTCACTATGTTACAATTCACAAAATATTTTCAAATACGTTATCACATATGCCTTTCTCAATGACTGGTGAAATAGGTATGAGAGGTATTGTTCCCAGCTCAGAGTGAAAGAACTGAGTGATGTACTTTCAGTGGCAAAACCAAGGAAAGAGATAGAGACCCAAAGGCAATACTTCTGAGTCCAAAATTCAGGCCCTTGCCATCACAGTAATTTTAATTAGACTTATTCTGCACTGCTTTTGTCTGTTCGGATTCTGACCTGTGGGTATTGGGATAAGACAGCCACTGCTAAGTAAACAAAGGGGAGCTAAAGTTTCAAGACACAATCACAACAAAAGGAGAGCTCTTGGAATAATGATTTGATCAAGGGACCTGCATTCAGAAATATTCTAATAACTACATTTCCTATGTCTGGTTCACTGGGCCACTTTAGTTTTTGAAAACAATCAGAACAGCAACCTCGCACTTGAGAAGGTGACAGACTGGAAAGTCAAGGGACTGTTGCTATGCACATAAAATAAGTCAACCCAAGCATAATTGCTGAAAACAACATCCAGCAGTTGGTAGCTAGCGCTGGAGCAGTAGGAGGGAGAGAGGCTGAAGCATCTGTGGGCTGCTTAGGCACCCCTCTCTGCATGGGTATCTCCTATGGTCTCCTCTGGAGTTGATTTCATATTCCTGCTAGTACAGCGGCTTCAGGGCAGTCAGGCTGCATACAAAGCAGCTGGAGTGTCAAGAGTGAATATATTCAAGGGCAAGAAAGAAGCATCAACTTCTATGACATATACCCAGATGTCACATAATGTCACTTCCACTGCACTCTCTTAATTTTAAACAGTCACCAGACACCACTCAGTTTCAAGGCGCGAGGATGTAGATCCCACCTCTCAATAGGAACAATGGCAAAGAACATATGCCACAGGAATGCATTTGATAGTGGGAAACACATATGTATGAACTCAACCACCCCTGTACACACTGGCAGTGGAAAGAGAAATAAAGAGAATATTCAGAAAGTCAACACATCCTTTTTGGTAAAGTGCTTCTCTGCTCATACCCATAATGAAATGAACTAAGAATATGAAATTACATATAATTGGATATAATTAAAATAAAGAGTCACATCTAAAATAAAGGCATAATTAAGAAGTAGGAAAATTGACTAGGTGGGAATGTCAACAATGCTAATTCAGTGATTACTGTTGGAGTTTATTTTATCACCACTGAACCCAAGTCAGAGTCAGTGTCCAATAAAGTAGGGAAGCAACTTCAGTCTGCCCTAAACTCTTCTATTCACAGCTCCCAAGCTTCCATTTCTTCTTTCCCCACACTATTTATAGGAAGCTTTACATATAATTTTAAATATGACATAATATTTTTGTTTTCAGTCCTTTAATTTGTTCAATAGACTCATGACAAATATTCCAATTTTCCCTCTTGTGCCTTCTCTTACTTTTCTTCCTTTGACTTTCCTTCACTGTCCTTTCCTTTCTTATCCTGTTCTGCTCTTCTCACTCCCCAGCCATTTCTTTCAGAGACGACCACTTGAAGAGGACAGATCATAAGTGTCACCCCACAGATGACTACATAATTACAGAAACAAAAGCATATCTTTTTTAAAAAAGATTTTATTTATTTATTTGACAGAGAGAGAGATCACAGGTAGGCAGAGAGGCAGGCAGAGAGAGAGGAGGAAGCAGGCTCCCTGCTGAGCAGAGAGCCTGATGTGGGCCTCAATCCCAGGACCCTGAGATCATGACCTTAACCCACTGAGCCACCCAGGCACCCACAAAAGCATATCTTTACAATGGAAAGATTGGTGATCATCCCTATAACCAAGGAATCGTCAATGCAAAATCCAGATATTCTAGGCCTCCAGATGTGAGTCAATAACAGATATGCAACATCACCTGGGTATGCGCTAGCCAGACATGAGACCCATCCCCAGAATGGGATATTCTACAAGGCAATTGTCTTGGACTCCTCTACAAAGTCAGTGCAATGGGAAACCAAAATAGGAGCAAAAGGCAAGTGGGCCATTCCAGATTTGAAGAAACAAAAAAGAAGTAATAACCAAATATGAGATAAGAAGCTAGATTAAATCCCTGATCAGAAAAAAAAATACTACAAAAGACATTTTGGGGCAAGTGTGAACATGGATTGCATACTAGAGGATATTATTGAGTTAATGTTAATTTTTTCAGATGGGATAATAATGTAGTTGTGTAAGAGGAAACTCCTTTTTCTCAAGAGATGCATGCTGAAAGATTTATCATGATGTCTGCAGCTTTAAAATGTTTTAGAAAAATATGTATTGATTATATATGTGTTTATTTATTTATACATATATCTATATACACACATAGAAAGCACATGTACATAGAGAATGCACACAGCATGAAAGTGGCAAATTATTGATAATTTTTAAATTTGGGTGAAGGGTTTAAGGATGTGTGGTGCACCAATCTTCCAACTTCTCTATATTTGGACAGTTTTTCAAAATTAGGATTGAAATAATCAAAATGGAAAGTACCTGCAGCAGTATGATGGTCATCAATGCAAGCTCTAGCAGCTAAACACAATGGCTGAGCTGGAGCTGTGGCTTATCATCATATGTATCTGGAGTGGCCTGAATGGGCAATTCCATGTTAATCCAGCCCTGACACAGATGCAAAACTGCAGACCCTTCTGAGAAAGTGTAGATTCTGAAAGATCATCAAAGACTGTCAAAAGACTGGCCACCAGTGACTACTGCTGTGAACTTTGTTTTATCACAAGGGATTACTGGTAGAAGCTCAAATATGAGTTGCTAAATCATACATTCACAATTTAAACTCCATGCAATGTAATCTTGTTAGCAGCCAGAATTTCTGTACACCTGAAATTTTCAAATCCTTAAATTCCCCCCTTCTGACCAAGTTTCCTTTTCCTGACCTCCATGTACACTAACCCTGCCTTGCTTGGGTAGACTCTGAGTCCCTACCAGCCCTTTTAACTTACCTCTCTTCCGTATTCAAGCCCCATGCACTGGTCAGTAGCTTCTGTGACACTCTGTAGCACTCACTCCTTTGCCTGCATGAAAACAAGGCTGGATTCTACTGATCTTTGTAACCCCAGAGTTGAGTATTGTGATGGGTACAAAATAAATATTTGATAAATATATCTGAATGGAATGGAATCATCTAATATAACCTCATTTTACCAATGAGGAAACTGAGGCTCAGATGCAAAACAACTTACCTAAAATCACACATGACTGGTGAGTGGCAGACTGGGAAGGAAAACCTATATCTTTGTCACTTCCTGATCAGAGATCTTTCTACTGCCAATGCTTCCTTCCCCAACATTTATTAAGTTCAGTTCAGTTTTTCATTTTTGAGATAGGATGGATGGGGAACAGGGAAAGAGTGAAAAACCAGTTTGTCTACAAATTCCAGATAATGACCCAGGGCATGTCTCTTGGTCTGGCCTCTCCTCTCCACTTCCTCCACCTGCTCATCCTCAGGGGCATGAGGTATACACTAGCCAGACATGCGACTAGACACTAGGAGAGACAGGGTAGTTCCCTTCTCTACTGGTTTTCTGCTGCATTTTTAATCAGTTACTCCCTAGTGAAAAGTCTCTGGTCCCTTGATTCACTTTTACGTTTTTTCCTCTGTTTCAGTGTGTGTGTGTGTCCCTCAAGATTTTGTTTCTAAGGAGCAATGAAAACCTATTTTTCACAACTTATAATTTGAAAACATCCCCTATCCTAAGACTTAAGAGGACATTCTGCCATCATCAGTGTCAAAAATTTAAAAAGCCAGTTAAAGCAGTCAAGACAGATTGTAATCGGTAATACCCTATTGCAGTAGGGAAGGGTCTAGAGTGAATGGAATTCAAGTTCCATTTGTTCAGAGGGGATCGAGCATTTCAAAGGGAGAATGGGGGAATAAGGAGGAGAAATGGTTCATGGAGGAGGGACGAAACTTGAATAGGACCAAAGGCAGGTACAAGCTGAATTGTGTCCTCCCCAAATTTAAATGTTGAAGTTCTAACCTCAGGGCCTCAGAATGTGACTGTGTTTGAACATAGGGTCTTTTAAGAGGCAATTAAAATTAAATGAGGTCATTGGGTGGGCTCTAATCTCATATAACTCATCTCTTTATAAGAAGAGGACATTGGGATGCAGACACACTCAGAAGAAAAGCAATGTGAGGATACAGGGAGAAGGTGGCCATCTACAAGCCAAAGAGAGAGGCCCTAGCCGAGTCCAACTGTGCTAACCCCTTAATCTTGGACTTCCAGCCTCCAGAACTATGTGAAAATAAACTTCTGTTGTCTAAGCCCCCCAGCCCCAGTCTGGTGTTTCATTATGGCAGCCCTAGAAAGCTAATACAGATGGTCATGTTTTTATTTAAAAACAGAAACTATGTAACACCAAATACTAAGAAATAATTGACAAATCCAGATGGCCCTGGTGTCCCTTACTCCTCCATGATGGTTCTCCATGCAACATAACTCTCATATCTGTCTTGTGTTTGGGCACAGCTCATCAGTTTGTCCTCAGAGCTTCCCACCCTGGCAGTAAGTAGCCTTATCCTATACACAAACTTCCATGTCTGTCCTCCAAAGGAAAAGCAAATCTATGAAGGAACCTGCGGCATACTGTGGACTTAGCAGAGGTTGGACCCCTAGGTCCATGTTACTTTACCAGAGGGCATTCCTCGGGGACACCGGTTGCCAGTGGCAGAGAAATGCTGTTGTGTGGGTCCGGTTGTACCCTGTGGTGATCAGAATTCTTCCAGGGGCAGTCAACTCATAGAAAGAATGTGGAACCCTGTCTCAGCATTTATCAACGGTGTGACCTCAAACAATTTACTGAACCTCTCTGACCCTCAGTTTCCCTACCTATAAAATGAAAAATAACCAACCTCCTGGCTATCAAGAAGATTAAATGAAATTGTATAATTATTTAAGTACATAAAGTCCCCAGTACACGCTATGTTCTCAGCACCCCATATAACTAATCTCAAGTAGGAATAAAGTCATAAAGTTGAAAACAGGGCATTGCTCTCTGCAATTCAGCTGGACGCCTCTTTGACTCCTAGGACTGTCCTTGTATATTTTAACTATATTTGTGATTATAAGAAATATAGATTCCATCTGTTCTTAGGAGGATTTCCAATGGGACTATAAGGCCTGGTAAAGAAATTCTATCAGTCTTTCAGATGTCTGGGATGGCCATTAAAATGTCCCAGTGTGATGCCATTCTCAGTTTCTTTCCCAGATGCAGGTGAGAAGTCCAGCTTCTGAATTTGAGTGGGTAACTGGAAAACAAGCTATAGACAGAGATAAGTCAGGTTCTTTCCAAATTCTTGGAACACCTTGAGAAGACAAAATGATTGCCAAACATATCTCTAGGCTGATTCTTGAGACAAGAGCAGCAACTTATATTGAGAGGTCTCATTGTAGTTCTGCACAATTTAAGTAAAAAAGATAATGTAAAAAAAAATATAGGCTAGATCTCAAAGACTGCCTTATAAGGCCATACCTAGGAGGTGTTAACTAATGTTACTACAGTCCTATATATTTTACAATATATACTTACATCAAGTCATTGCATTGTACACGTTAAACTTACATATGTTGTATGTCATTAATGACTCCATAAAGCTGGGGTAGGAAAGCCATCTTCTTATTATATAACATCTCTGAAGTTGCTATGATTCTGGGGTGCTTAACCAAGAACATATATGGAACATGGAGGGAGAGTGAAGAATTATTGTAATCATAACTATAAGAACTATCAGGAATATGTAGTTCTTGGAATGTCTGTAAGTTAGGACTGTGGAAACACAATGACAGATGCTCTTTGAAGACTAGTCATGTGGAGATAAGTAAACAGGGAAACTTCTGAGCAGAGGTGCAGAAAATAAGAAAAGGGATATCTAGTCTTCACTGCAGGAAAAGGTAAAAGTAGAATATTAGAACTTCTATCACAGAGATATAACTTAATTATAATAATATTTAGGATGTAATAAAATACCTTGTCTTGAAAAGGAGAGAGAGAGAGAGAGAGAGAGAGAGAGAGAGAGAACTTTTCTATTCCAGTCAAAGGGTAGGAAGAGCTCCAAAGTTGGATATTTTACTCTTTAAACAGAAGATAGTCTTCATTTTAGTGTTCTCTTGTTTCTGAAAGGGCTGTGCATTGTAATTTAAATCTCTCTAGAACAAAAGCCCTCTACGTTCTAATTAATGGTTTGTTTATTTAGTATATTTGATATATCAAAGAATTAGGATGGTTCTTCAAAGTTAATTGCAGTAGGATTTATCCTGGGACCTAAGTTTCTATATCTAGACGGGATTGAATATTCAATGTTTGCTCTCTTATCAGTGGCCCTAGATGACTTTTACATGGACCCAAACTCAGTCTAAAATTTTTGGATCTATCCACCATCCTAATTGCTCATTTTTATTCAGGTCCCACATTCCTGGAGGAATCAGGTTAAAACAATGAAGCACAAATAGAAGTTTTTCTCAACAGGACAGCTCAATAGGACAGCTCAATAGGAAAAAGCTAGTGTACAGGAACAGAGGAAATGCAGTGAGCAAAGCACTGTATCTCAACCTTTTTCATCAAAAAGAATGAAGACTAGGGTAGGCAGCAGACAGTAACCAAAGGAATAAAGACAATCTGTGTATTACCTGATATTTGCTTTTGTGTATCATTTTGTCCCAAAGATGAACTTGTCAAACTTCCTCACATACACTCATTCAGAGCCAATTTTCTATTGTACCTTTCCTTTTATGCTGTTTGAGTCTACAGAAGTGCACTCTAGCCCTACCTCGAACTAATCACAAAAATAAGTTCTAGCTGAGGTAAAATTATTTTTTAAAAATATTTTATTTATTTATTGTCAGAGAGAGTGCACAAACAGGGGGAGTGGCAGGCAGAGGAAGAAGAAGGTTCCCCACTGCTCAAGGAGTCTAATGAGGAACTTGATCCCAGGACCCTGGGATCATGACCTGAGCCAAAGGCAGTGCTTAACTGACCGAGGCACCAAGGCACCCCATAGCTGAAATAAAATTCTAAGTGTAAAAAAACCAAGATCATTATTTTCCATTTTTAGGAATACAACAAAATACAAACCCTTATTTGGGGGCTGGAGTTTCCATTTAAGTAGTTTGGTTGAGGGAAAAGGGAGGCAAAATCTAGTGATCACACAGGTGGGAAGTCTTCCTGGAGACCTTTCTAAGGCTAGGACCTTGAAAGCCACACCTAATTGGGTAACCCAGTGGAAAAACACCCTTTCTCTCTTCAGATATTAAGGAAACATGTATGTCTTGACCTTTCCTCTGAGGGAAGAGGAGACAAATATATTTAAGAATTTGCATTTTATCCCCACACAGGTTTAGGATCAGAATGTATACTGTCTGAATCCTGGAAGCACCAGACTGATAATTTACTTTAAGGACATCTTGCATTGCTAATATATCAGGTGCCCACAGAAGCAAATGTAAACGTTCACTGGAGGATTATACCTTAAACCCAAGTCAAAGAACTATTACAGATATGGTCTATGGAACACAAACTCACAATGATAAATTATAAGACACACGAGGAAACAAGTCACTTGAGCAGGAGTCAGGAGAAAAAAAGAAGCCACAGAAACATTCACAAAAGACTGAGGATATCAGGAAATACAGCGAAATAAATATTGTAATGTTTTTTATTGAAATAAAAGAGGTGTTAAAGTATGATCTTCAAGCAAATTAGAAAGTGTTCTGCCAGCTTTACAAGCAGTAGCTGAGACCTGCCATGATTTGTACTTACCTGATTGTACCCCCCAAAAAAACTACAGAGCATCTGCTCAACACTCTACAAAGACATGCTATGATACAGCCATGAAGTCTTAACTAATGTTTAGACACAATAACACTTTACAAGCAATTACTTCAGCAAACAGCCTAATGTAAAACCTATCTCAACATTAAAAATCTTTCCTCCAAGATCCTCAGGGAATCTGTTATTTGACTGTCTACTATAAATACCATAAAATTTTGACAAAGCTCAATTGTATTGTCCCTTTGTCATCGACATTTTTGGAGGTCCAACAGAGATCACCTGCTACTCAGAGTTTGTCCCTCAGCTTCTGAGCATTTGAGCAGTATGCCAAACGTGTATCTCTTGAACTTCTCACCTTGAGAAGCCATCACTGATCAGAGAATCCAAGTTGTTGTAGTGATTGGGAACCACTGAGGTATTATCTGTCAAAACTCCTAAAAGTTGCCATGAGATTTTTGAAACTGAGTGGTGAGTACATGAAGAGGTCATCATAAGCTGCCTTTACTTTTGTATTCATTTCAAATTTTTCATTATGACTTCCAAAATAGAATCGGATATAGAACACTCATCTCAACAACAGCAAAGTGTACATTCTTCTCAATTGTACATGGAATATTCTCCAGGATAGACTATATGTTAGACCATAAAACAAACATCAATAAACCTAAAATGAACTAATACAAGTATATTCTCTGACCACAATGGAATCAAAGTAGAAATCAATAGCAGGTCCATAATTGGGGTCTCTACTCTGTTCCATTTGCCTATGTGTCTGTTTTTGTGCCAGTACCATGCTGTCTTGGTGATCACAGCTTTGTGATAAAGACTGAAATCAGGTAACTGATGCTCGCAGCTTTGTTTTTCTTTTTCAACATTTCCTTAGTAATTCGGGGTTTTTATTGGTTCCATACAAATTTTAGGATTTTTTTGTTCCAACACTTTGAAAAATGATGTTGGTATTATGATTGGGATGGCATTGAAAATATAGATTGCTCTGGGCAGTATAGACATTTTAACAACATTTATTCTTCTGATCCATGAGCATGAAATGTTCTTCCATCTTTCTGTGTCTTCAATTTCTTTCATGAGTGTTCTGTAGTTCCTCAAGTACAGATCCTTAACTTCTTTGGTTAAGTTTATTCCAAGGTATCTTACGGGTTTTGGTGCTATAGTAAATGGAATCAATTCTCTAATTTCCCTTTCTGTATTTTCATTGTTAGTGTATAAGAAAACAACTGATTTCTGTGCATTGATTTATATCCTGCCACAGTACTGAATTGCTGTATGAGTTCTAGTGGTTCGAGGATGCAGTCTTTTGGGTTTTCCACATAAAGTCATGTCATCTGTGAAGAGAAAGAGTTCGGCTTCTTCTTTGCCAATTTGAATGCCTTTTATTTCTTTTTGTTGTCTCATTACTGTTGCTAGGACTTCTAGTACAACGATGAACAACTGTGGGCATCCGTGTCTTGTTTGTGATCTCAGTGGGAAGGCTGTCAGCTTTTCTGCATTGAGAATGATATTTGCTGTGGGTTTTTCATAGAAAGATTTTATGAAGTTGAGGAATGTTCCCTCTATCGTTATACTTTGAAGAGTTTTAATCAGGAACGGATGCTGTATTCTGTCAAATGCTTTTGGTCAAATAATCTTCAATAAGGCAGGGAAAAATATCCAGTAGAAAAAAGACAGTCTTCAATAAATGATGCTAGGAAAATTGGAGCGCTATGTATAGAAGAATGAAACTCAACCATTCTCTTACACCATACACAAAGATAAGCTTGAAATGGATGAAAGACTTCAATGTGAGGCAGGAATCTATCAAAATCCTGGAGGAGAACATAGGCAATAATTTATTCAACATTGGCTACAGCAACTTCTTTCAAGACATGTCTCCAACGACAAAGGAAACAAGAGCAAAAATGAACTTTTGGGACTTCGTCAAAATGAAAAGCTTCTTATTTTACTCAGTATAATCTCCTCCAGTCCTGTCCATATTGATACAAAAGTTGGGTATTCATTCTTTCTTATGGAGGTGTAATATTCCATTGTATATATGGACCAGATCTTCTTTATCCATTCATCTCTTGAAGGGCATCTTGGCTCTCCCCACAGTTTGGTGATTGTGGCCACTGCTGCGATGAACATTGGGGTACATATGGCCCTTCTTTTCACTACATCTGTATCTTTGGGGTAAATACCCAGTAGTGCAACTGCAGGGTTATAGGGGATCTCTATTTTTAATTTTTGGGGGAACCTCCACACTGTTTTCCAAAATGGCTGTACCAACTTGCATTCCCACCAACAGTGTAAGAGGGTTCCCCTTTCTCCACAAGCTCTCCAACACTTGTTGTTTCCTGTCCTGTTAATTTTGGCCATTCTAACTTGTATAAGGTGGTATCTTAGTATGGTTTTGATTTGATTTTTCCCTGATGGCTAATGATGATGAACATTTTTTCATGTGTCTGTTAGCCAAGCAGAGAAAGTCAATTATTATATGGTTTCACTTACTTGTGGAGCTTAAGGAGTAACATGGAAGATATTAAGAGGAGGAAAGGAAATGTGAATTGGAGTAAATCAGAGAGGGATATGGAGCATGAGAGACTGTGGACTCTGAGAAACAAACTGAGGGTTTTGGAAGGGAGAGGGTGAGGGGATGGGTGAGCCTGATGGTGGGTATAAGGAGGGCACGTATTGCATGGAGCACTGGGTGTGGGGCATAAACAATGAATCTTGGAAAACTGAAAAAATAAAACAAAATAAATTATTTAAAAAAAAAGAAATCAATGGCAAGAAAGTAATTTGAAAAACTCACAACTATGTGAAAACTAAACAACACAATCTTAAATTACCAATAGATCAAAGTGCAAATAAAAACAGAAATTAAAAAATATTTCAAGATAAATAAAAAAGAAGATATAACATATGAAAATTTATGCAGCTAAGGCAGTGCCTGGAGGAAATTTTATAGCTCTAAATATCTACATGAAAAAAGAAAAGATTTCAAATCAGTAACCTAACCTTCCATCCTAAGACACTGGAAAAAGAGAACCTAAACCTATGGCAAACAGAGGGAAGGAAATAATAGATATTAGAACAGACATTAATGAGATAAAGAATACAAAATTGAGCAAGCCAATGAAACCAAAAGTAGATCATTTTAAAAGATTAATAAAATTGACGAAATTGACCAAGAATAAGGAAAAGAAGACTCAAATTACTAGAATCAGACTGAAAGAGGGAGCATTACTACCAACCTTACATAAATAATAAAGATTATAAAGCAAGATTATGTACAATTGTATGCCAGTATATAGATAATTTATATGAAATGGACAAGTTCCTAGAAAGACACAAATTTCTGAAAACAACTCAAAGAGAAATAAAACAATTAAGCAGGTATATATCAAATAAAGACATTAAATTGGTATTAAAAATACGTACAAAAAAAGCTCAAGCCCAGATGGATTCATTGGTCAATTCTACCAAACATTTGAGAAAGAATTAATACCAATTCTTTACAAACTTTCAAAAAATAGAGAAGATAGCTTTCAACTCATTCTACGTGGTCAGTATTACCTGACACCCAAACCAGACAAAGACAGCATAAGAAAACCTTATCAGAAAACTACAGACCAATATCTCTTAATAATATGGGTACAAAAATCCTCAACAAAATGCCAAAAAGCCTAATCTATATATTTCACTGAAAAATGAGCAAAGAAGAAAAAAAATGGATAAATTGGACCTCATCAAAATCATAAACTTTTGTGGCTCAGGGGACACTATCAAGGAATTAAAAAAACAACCTAGATGAAAATATTTGTAAGTTATATGTTTGACAAGGGATTTGTATCTAGAATATAGTTTTTAAAAACTCTTACAACTAAGAATAAAAAGAAAAATAATCCAATCTAAAAATGAGCAAGGTCTGAATAGACATATCACCAGAGAATATATGGAAATGGCCAATAAGCACATGAAAACTGCCTGAAATCAGAAAAATGTAAATCATAACCACAAGGAGATACAACTTAAGATGACTAAAATCAAAAAGTGAGGTAAGGACACGTGGATGGCTTAGTCGGCTCTGACTCTTGATTTTGGCTCAGGTCATGCCCTCACTCAGGGTTGTGAGACCGAGCACTGAGACAGGCTCTTTGCTGAACATGGAGCCTGCTTAAGATTCCCTCTCTCCCTTTGCCCCACCCTGCTCCTGCTTGTGCTCATGCTCGCCCTTTTTTCTCCCTCTCTGAAAAAAAAGGTAATGATGTGAAGATGTGGAGAAACTAGAATCTTTATATATTTCTGGTTAGGATGTAAAATGGTGCACCACCTTGGAAAATATTCTGGCAGTTCCTCAAAAAGCTGAACATAATTACCATTTGACCCAACAATCTACTCCCAAAGAAATGAGGATATATCTACACAAAACTTACACAAGAATGTTTATAGCAGCATTATTCATAATATCAAAAAGGTGGAAACCCAAATGTCCATCAAGTGATAAATGGATAAACAAATGTGGTATATGCATACAATAGGATATTATTCAGCCATAAAAAGGAGTGAACTACTGATACATACTCCAGCATGGATGGACCTTAAACACATTATACTAAATGAGAGAAGCCAATCACAAAAGGCCACATACATGATTCCACTTATATGAAATGTCTAGAATAGGCAAATCTATAAATAGAGACAAGAACTAAGTTGGTGGTTGCTCAGAGCTGGAAGGTATGGAGGGGATAAAGGAATGATAGCTAAAGGAATGGAATTTTCTTTTTGAGGTGAAAAAATGTTCTAAAATTTATGGTAATGTTTGCACAGCTTTGTGAATATATTAAAAACCACCGAAGTGGGCGCCTGGGTGGCTCAGTGGGTTAAAACCTCTGCCTTTGGCTCGGGTCATGATCTCAAGGTCCTGGGATCAAGGCCCGCATCGGGCTCTCTGCTCAGCAGGGAGCCTGCTTCCTCCTCTATCTCTGCCTGCCTCTCTGCCTGCCTGTGTTCTCTCTTTCTCTGTCAAATAAATAAATAAAATCTTTAAAAAAATAAAAAATAAAAATAAAAACCACTGAACTGTACAGTTTAAATAAGTCAAGTGTATGGAATGTGAATTATATCTCAAAAAAACTGTTATAAGGAGAGGGGAGGGTGGCTCAGTCGGTTAAGCACTCACTCTTGATTTCAGCTCATGTTCTGATCTCAGGGTCCTAGGACTGAACCCTCTATTAGGCTCCACACTCAGGGGGGAGTCAGCTCCACACTCAGAGGGGAGTTAGTTCTCTCCCTCTATTTCTTAAATAAGTAATTTTATTTTTCTCTCTTTCTCCCTTTCTCTCAAATAAATAAATCTTTAAAAAAAGAGAGAGAGAGAAGAGAGGGTGGAAAACTATAAGGGCAGACATACAAAGTAACACGGGTTAATACTTAACCTGTATTAAGCCGTGTTTCAGAGAACATGCTCTAAATCAGCACTGTTCAGTAGAAATTTCAGTGAGGATGGGAATATTCTATGCTGCCCAATAGAGTAACCACTAGCCACATGTGTCCACTGAGCAAATGAAACGTATCTAGAGAGACCAAGAAACTGAATTTTATATCTGTTTGTGTGTGTTTGAATTGTGGGATGTTCTGTTCTAAGGATACATATCTCTCACCCAAAAAACTCCTGATTTCATATGTTCATGCCTTAGTAGAAAGATTCTTACAACTAACTAGAAAAATGGAACTAGTATACGAGTTAACTCACATTTTCTATGGCTTTCATAGGAATTACTTGATTAAAACCAAAGTAATAAATTTTCAAGAGGCTTTCAAATCTAAAGTTGTGAAAATACTCAAAAGTTTGGTGGTTTCCTTAAGTAACATTAGGAACTTCTCTGGTACCTATAGCTACTTTCCTTCTCCTTTTTCATGTCACCTGCTGTGATCTGAAACATGCTCCCCAAAATTTACATGTTGCATCCTAATGCCCAGTAGTGATGGTTTTTGAAGATGGGGCCTTTTGGAAGGTATTAGATCATGAGGGTGGAGCCATTAAGAATGGAATTAGTGCCCTTATAAAAGGGACCCCAGGGGTGCCTGGGTGGCTCCGTCTGTTAACCATCTGCTTTTGGCTCAGGTGGTGATTCCAGAGTCCTGGGACCAAGTCCCATGTCAGACTCCCTGCTCTATGGGGAGCCTGCCTCTGTGTGTGTGTGTGTGTGTGTGTGTGTGTGTGTGTGTGTGTGTGTGTGTTAATTAATAATAATTAAATAAAATCATTAAAAAAGAGAGAGAGACCCCAGAGAGCTCCTAAGTTCCTTCCACCATGTGGGGACACAATGTAAAGGTACCAACTGTGAACTGGGAAGAGGGCTGTCACCCAACAAGGCTGGCAACCTAATCTTGGACTTCTAGGTTCCAGAGTATAAGCAGTAAATGTCTGTTGTTTATAAGACACCCCATGGTGGTATTTTGTTATAGCAGCCCAAAAGGACTAAGACACTACCTGAAGGAAATTCTCCCCAACCAATCAGCATTTCCCCATCTGAAACCCACCTTTAGTGAAAGAACAAGTTAAAATATATAAGCCCTGCTCATGAGCAAAGTTGGGAGATATTTTTAAACCTAAGTAAGAGCCCTCTAAAAGAAAGTTTGTATTAATTTGTAAGATCTACAATACTAGCCAATCATTACTGTATCAGATGTGTGGACTAATTACATATTTAATGCAGCTCTCAGAATGGAGAGAAATGTGCACAGAATCACCAGGATAGCCTGTCTCTCTGGAGAGTCAGCAAGCGCAGTTGGAAAATCTTTCAAGTTCAGTGCAGTTCCAATTTTGATGGTTTCTAGGAGTTACAAAGAACACAAATTAATAAGATAAAGAACCTCAAAGACACTCCAGAGTGCAAAGAACTTAAGAAATAATGCCAGGGCAGGGGGAGGAGCAAGATGGTGGAAGAGTAGGAGCCCTAAATGTCAGGTCTCAGGAGGTCAGCTAGATGGTTATCAAAGCAGTGAGAACACCTACAGACTCAAAAGGGGATTGAAGAGAAGAAGAGCAGAAATTCTAGGAACAGAAAAGTGGCCACTTTCTGGAAGGTAGGATGCACGGAGAAGTGACTCAGAGGTGATATTTGGGAAGACAGATCATGGGGAGAGGGGCCGGCTCCCGGGCAGCAGTAGAGCATTGGAGCACAAAATTGGAACCTTTAGGAGTCTGCTCCACTGAAGGATGTCATTCCAGAGGCTAAGCGGGAGGGTGGAACCCTCACTGGGACAGTGTGGTCTTAGGACCCACGGGGTCAGAGAAGGACCCAGGGTGCCTACCTGGGCATGGCAGAGCCCCCCGGTATCAGATAGGGGAAGTCGGCTGCAGAGAAGGAGCTGAGGAGTGGGCTCTCAGCTTGGGCTTACCTTAAACCATGATCCGAGGTGCAGTCAGCCACTGCTCTTTAAGCAGGGACCCCACAAGTGACAGAACCGGGGAGATGCCCTTCCTCCACTGAGAGGAGTAGCATGGGAGTGTGGTACAGGAATCTGCTGGGTTTGGAGACTCCAAACAGGGCTGAGCGCCAGTCACAGGCTATGTGAGGACAGAGTGTAGCCGGAGACCAGGGAGACAGGAGAGATTCACAGCTTTTCTCTGAGGGTGCACTGAAAAGTGGGGCCCTGAGCTCTGGGCTCTTCTGGGCCAGAGACTGGGAGGCCACCATCTTTATTCCTGGCCTCCAAAGTGGTACAGAAAGCTCTCAGGGAACAAAAGTTGCTGAGAGGGAGCCTGAGCAGATTGCTTAGCCCACCCTCTGACAAGGTCTGACAAGGGCAGGGCAGTTCCAACTCAGGAAAAGACATTTGAGAATAAATACAACAGGCCCCTCCCCCAGATCAGTGAGAACATCCAGTCAAGACCAAGTTTACCGATCGATGAGAACATACAGCTAAGACCAAATTCAATGAGAACTGTGGACCTCCAGAGCTAGGGGAATGTACCATGTAGAATTCGTGGCTTTTTAGCCATGATTCTTTGGTCTTTCAAAGTTAATTTTTTTTATTTAATTTTTTTTCTTATTCTACTTAAAAAAAAAACTTTTCTCTTTCCTTTTTTAACATTTTTAACTATTTTATCTTATCAATACTTTTTTAAAAAAATCTTTTAAAATGTTCATTGTTTTAGTCATATTCTATCCCTTCATTGTATTTGAGCTTATTTTTTGTATACACATAGGTTTTTCTTTCTTTAAAATTTTGGGATACATTTTCTTCTAATAGATCAAAATATACCCTAAATCTAGTGTACAGTTTTGTTCTAGTCTCCAGTCTCATTACATTCTTTCTTCCTCCTTTTTTTCTTTTTTTTTTTTTTAAGATTTTATTTATTTGACAGAGAGAAGCACAGCCAGAGAGGGAACACAAGCAGGGGGAGTGAGAGAGGGAGAAGCAGGCTTCCCGCCTAGCAGGGAGTCCAATGTGGGGCTCAATCTTGGGACTCCAGGATCATGACCTGAGCCAAAGGCAGTCACTTAACCAACTAAGCCACCCAGGCACCTCTCCCCGCCAGTTTCCTGATAAGAAAGACTTCCTTTTTTTCTTGAATGGCTGTTGTCACCTGGGTGCCTCCTAGAAAGGAAGGTGGAAAGGAAATTATTTGGAATCTAAGACCAAAGAGGACCTAGCATAATTAATATCCCCACCTCACTCCACTATATAACAGAATTACTTCTAATAACAATCATGTAATACTCAGTAGCAATCATTATTTTCTGGATTCAGTCTGTAGTTTCAAATCACACAATTTAAAGAATGAGTACATTTCCATGTATACATTATTCAAATTTAGTAACATATTTCTAAACTAAACTTTCCTTGCCACTAGAAAATATTAGATCTCACAGTTCTCACTGGGTTTTACTGTTCAAAAAATTTTACTGAGTTGTAACTGACATACAACACTGTATTTAAACTTTAGTTGCACAACATTTATGATATGTTGGGAAATGATCAGCCCAATAAGTTTAGTTAACATCCATCACCTCACGTAGTTACAATTCTTTTCTTGTGATGAGAACTTATAAGATCTACTCTCCTAGCAACTTACAAATGTACAACACGGTATTATTAACTATATCACCACGCTGTACATTATATCCCATAACATATTTATCCTATAACTGAAACTCAAATAAAAACCCCAAGTCTGTATCACATAGAATAAAAAAGTGAAATATCTCAAGGCCTATTTCTTCATCCTTACAATCACTGCTTTCTCCTAGTTTATTTTGAATCTGCTGTTTTTTTCTAACTTTATGTTTAAGTAATCTCTATACCCAAGGTGGGGCTCAGACTCTTAACCCCAAGACCAAGAGTCACATTCTCCACCAACTAACTGAACCAGCCAGGCACCCCTTGAATCTACTATTTAAGCCACAGTTGAAGACAGTTGCTTTGAAAACCCTTGCAATGTTTCTGAACTGTTGGAAACCTACAAAGGAAGGAAAATGCAGGAAGCAGAGTCCATATGACAGGAATTTTGGCACAACTGGGAGTTCTCTGAATTAACTTCCAGAGAGAATGCAATTGCTCATGGATAAGGCTGTAAGGCAACGGATCCTGGAGAAGCTGGTGGGAGCCCTGGGAGAGTCTCATTTCTTTGTGAAGGTATAGGTTCACCTCAAGAGAGATGCCTGTACCTTTGAGGGGGCGGGGGAAGAAAATGTACCAAATTGAACCTATATATATATTACTAAAATGCAATCATATCTGCACAAATTGTTTAGAACTTTGAAAAAAAAATCTTAAAGAAGTGATGGGGTCTGTGTGGCTCAGTCTGTTGAGCATCTGACTCTTGGTTTCAGCTGGGGTCATGGTCTCAGTGTCCTGAGACTGAGCCCCATCAGAGTCCTGAGACTGAGCCCGATGTGGGGGGTCTGCAAGCAGGGGAGAACCTCCTTAGGATTCTTTCCCCCTCCCGGTCCCTCTGCTCTGCTCCTCCCCCACTTCATTCCCGCCTGCACACTCTCCCTCTCAAGTAAATAAATAAATAAATAAATAAATAAGTGAAATCTTTGAGAGGAGGAAGGAAAGAAAGAGAGAGAGAGAAATTATTTAGAACTTCTAATAACAAAAGGTATTTTTAGTGGAGGAGAATTTTATCACTGACATTATTCAGAATTTCTGGTGCATAGTGATCTTAAAAACGAACTGATTTTTATTCAGTTGTATTTGTGTGTTTAAATCCTCTACAAAAGATGCCTTCTTTACTGCCTGTCCCAGAGACATGCTGCTCCCCCAGCTCTGTCCTTGTTTTGCCACTAGTTTAAGAAGTGGCCTCAAAGCTACAAGGTTATACATTTGTCTTCATTTAAAACACATCTTCAAGTTGAGCGTTTTTATTTTAGGCATAGGATCTCTCAAGGGTGAAGGGGCAAGCAAATGGAAAGCTGCTAAATTCTTTTTGTCACACATCAATGCTTAGGATTCTTAAAGTATGTTTCACAATACAGAATTTGGGGGGTCGGATCTGGACAACAGCTTTTTCAAATTCCAGAACGGTGTTTCACGCCCTCTGGTGGACAGAGAGTTGGAAAGAGAAACGCAGACAGAAACGCTGCAAATCAATGATAGCTTACGTTGTTTATTAAATGTCACGCTTTGAGTTAAGCCCTTTGTGTGCATTATCCCATCCTTACTACTGTCTGTAAATCAGGCATCTGATTCCAATTTTTCTGATTACAGAAGGAACTCAAAGACATCCAGTAAATTGACCACAGCCATACAACAAGCGAGTGACAAAGCTCAGATTCGAACCTAGTTTTGTCACACACCAGAGCCTAGCTCTTGAAACTACGGACACAGTACCAGCTCTGCATCTTAAAGCCTGGCGACCAGAGGAGTGCACACCCAAACTATGTTTCCAGAACTGTAGTTACTTGCACAACTGGGGTGCTAAGATTTAAAAGTAGTTTTTTGATGTTCTTTAGAGGTTGGGGCTTTGTTCTCAAAAGTAAGCTACCACAGCTTTTGTTCGTTATTATTTTCTCCTGTTTTTGTTTCTTTTGTGTCTTAACATGTTCTGGCCAGTTCATGGCGATGGCTTATGGTGTCTAGCAATAGTAACTCTTAAACTTTAAAGGACATTATCAACATACTTCATCTGTAAAGCCCCAGCAACCTTGAAACCATAGAACTGAAGTAAGCTATTTCTGGAATGATTTTGGGGGGTTTTCCAAGTTAGCAGTTTCACAACGTGTGTGAAAATTTCCGTGGAGGAACCTTTGGTTGTCACAATGATTGGAGGGTGCTACTGGTATATAGTGGCAGGGACACTGGATGTCCTGTGATGCCAGGACAGGTGATGCAAGGAAGAATTCACCCAGGTTCCATAGGACTTCCCAATGTCCTGCCAGACATTCTGGAACAGGATGGCTGCTCCAGTCTGTGATGAATTTTTAAGCTCTGGGAGGTCTTTTCTGTGAGAGTTTGTCACTCCCAACTCCCATGTCATCACAAGGAACTGTTTTGACACTGCAGTTATAAATAAGGCCTGGATGATTTGCAAAAATATGCTACTTCCTTATTTTCCTTTACACTCTATAACTTCTCTTGGCATCTTATCCCTACTTAAGGTTTTTCCTTTTTCTTTTTCTCCTGTCATATCCAAATCACTCTGCTCTGTTCATACTTAACATGAACTTTTCTTTCTCTGTCCAGCCTTTCTTCTGCTTTCTTTTTCTCTGTCTTTCTAGGAAATGGCTCCTGATCTTCTGACTTTTGTTAATTCTGAGATTGGTCATTGTGAGTAGGAGCACATTTTCAAATGACTCACAGTATGGTTCTATTTTCCACATATATGTATTCATGGAAAATTCGAGGTATAGGAAGCAGACAGACCAAGGGATGACTGAAATGACTGTTACTCACAGATGCCAAGAGGAGGAGCTGCGTTGTGCTAGGGCAGCCCACTCACGGAAGCACTCTGCCTGGGTCAGGAGGCCCAGGGAGCAAGGGGAAAATGGGCCGAAGGTCTTTGTTGTGGTTTCCATGGGAAGGAACAGGTGAGGCAGGGGAAGCAGGCTCTGCATTGGCTAGTCTGAAGATTTTCAGTGGGCTCTCGGGCACAAAAGTTGTCCCTAGTTGTTGCTACCTGACCCTGCGGTAAAGAGTATAAGCAGTAAGAGGCCCAGAGTCTGAGAACCTCATCATGGAGGTGATTGGATTATAAGCTCTGGACTGATTAGTTTGTGTTTTAGAAGCCGGCTCTTGGGTAGGTTGCTTACAAGCTCTGGAAATTCACTAGGCCTGGGAGAAGCAGTCCCTCCATGGTCAGCAAGGCCCTACATGTCCAAGCATCAGAATACAGACCATAAAAGAAATGGTCAATACACCGCCCAAGCCTTTATGTACGAAATTATGTGTCATTTTGTTATGACCTGTTCACGTGAATGTCCCATTTAAATTACTCTTAGAGCATCAGAGTGTTTTCTTTAATTATGTCTATAATTATCTATATATCTATGATTTTCATTTTAGAATTGCAAAGAAGACGTTACATAAGTCTCTTTCAAAATGGGGCGAATAGGAGAGGAGGAGACTGGGAGCTGTAGATGTCTTACAGACAAGGAGCCCAGCACCTGGAGAGCTCATGTCAGTCTCCCAGGATGCAGAGTAGGTCAGCGAAAGGGTTGAAGCCCGTGCTCATTCCAGTCCAATCACTGCAAGGCTTTCTTTCTACCAAGCGGCCTCAGCTGGGTAAGAGCTCAAAAATCAATCAATCAATCAATCAATCAAATTAGAGTGCGCCACACCTGTGATAGCACTCTACACAAATAATAGTATGTATTATGAAATATATCACAGCAAAAATTTGCCAATAAAATCAAATCTGTATTTCATCTTTGGGTAAGACCGGGGACGTAGAACTCAGGTAGGCCATCCCCTGCAACCTTTCTGCTACTTCCTCGGCTTCTGTGTTGGTCAAATAGAAGTAATAGTTTGCCCTGCCTTTTTCCCATCCTCTTTGCAGCCCAGCCTCCCCACAATGTCTCTCCTGACTCACTAACTGAGATCATCCTGCCATCCCAAAGACTTCGCCGCCTGTGCATCACTTTCACCAGCACTTCCTCAGTGTCGTGTAAATTGCCGGATCCAGTGAAAATGCAGTGGATGTTTCTAGCAAGCCCCCAGGGGATGCTGCAGCTGCCAGTCAGAGACCGTACTTACGATAGCAGGACTCAGAATAAAGCCGTCGGTCTCAGACCAGCTTATCATCACAAGTACCTACCTGAGCGACTTCAGGTAGATACAGCTTCCCAGCCCCCATTGCACACCTGTGCTATCATAAGCTCTTACAGCAGGGCCCAGGATGTGGATTTTTAGAAGCTCCCCCAGAAAGCTCTGATAATTAACCAGGTTTGGAAACCCTTCTCCCCAGCAACAGTACAATGTTGATCTAATGTTTATGAGCACTAGAAGGCTGTATAACTTAATTTGCAATTGGTTGTCAGAAGTAAGCATCTTACAGGTTGCTGCAAACCTTAAGTGATCGTTGTATTCCGTATTTTCATGCTCAGGCCAGGTTCCAAGAACTGTTCCTTCCCACACAACTACAGGACCAAACCAGATGGGGAAATGGTCTAAAACAATCTTGTGGTGTTAATATCTTATTTACATGTATTTATACATCTCTTAAGATGATCACAGTAGTTGCCAGAAATCCAAATTGGAACATTTCACTGCGTTAGAATTTCAAAACCAGGGGACTGGTGTATATTTTACCAGAAGTTTATATTTGCATGATGATGAGTGGCCTGCATTTTCTTGGGCCCCCATCTGCATCTCAGTCAAAGGCTTGAGGACATCCCAGCCTCAGTCTAATCTTACAGAGGGCAATTCTTAAAACAGTCTATTCCTCCTGCCGGAGAAGGAAGAAGAGGTTGAGAGGGAGATGAACAGTGGGGGAGAGAACCCCAAATTAGGATGCTGCTATCTATGCTGAACATTAGTGTCTCCTCAACATTCATATGTTGAAATCCTAGCACCCCATGTGCTGGTGCTTGGGTGTAGGACCCCTAGGAGATGATTAGGTCATGAACGGAATTAGTGCCCTTCTAGAAGACACCCCAAGAGCTGCCTCTCCCCTTCCACCCCAGGAGGACCCAGAGAGAAAAAGCTGTCTATAAACCACAAAGCAGGTTCTCACCAGGCACCAAATCTGCTCCCACCCTGATCTTGAGTTTCCAGCCTCCAGAACAGCGAGAAATAAATTTCTGTTGCTTACAAACCACCCAGGCTGTAGCATTTCATTTTAGCAGCCCAAAAAGACTAAGACAAATGAACTTCTGAGCTACAGAAACACTTAAAATTTTTTTTCCCCAGAAGAGCACGCCAGAAAACCCTAGTGAGGGACTGTACCAGCTACAGACATAGTTCATTGACTCTGACAAAGAAATAACACGGACGCCCAGATGGGAGGATTCAGTCGGGTCATCGGGGCTGCCAAGGAAATTCTGGAAATGTCTCTGGAGGAACAAGGGGTTCCAAAAGGCAGGGTCATTTCTCCTGCCCATGTACCACTGTGATTAGGGGAATACTATGCCTTCAGGCTCAAATGTGTCTGGAGAAAATCCACCTCCAGTTTTTAGAAAAATTTGAAAAAAAATTTTTTTGTTTAATATTTTATTTTATTTTTTCAGTGTTCCGAGATTGCACCTTCAATATTCAGATGACAAGTGAATGTTCTCGGGGGCCCATTAGGCTCCACAGACAACTGCTAGGAACCTCGCCTAGCTGCCCTCTGTGGCCTCTACCGCTGCACCGTGAGCTCCACAAAGCAAGGTCAGGGCTTTAGGGTTCAGCCCCGTCTCCCCAGCATCCAGCAAAATGATCACTCATGGCAGGTACTCAATGAACAACTGTTGACTCATGCAATTAATTGACTAGGTAGATAATGATATGCTTGTTAATTCCAGAGGTGCTTTTGCTGTTATACAACCTAGTTTCCATGCTCTTCAGGAGTTACACATTCACCAGGCGGTATTGTTTTTATTTGACTCTGTGTTAAGCATGTCTTTTAATTCTGAGGCCTTGACCTCTGGGCCTTGCTGACCCACCCAGGGCTTGCCAGTTCTTGGACATGGTAAAGGAGTCCACTGGGCTACAGTCATGCCTTTTGTATGCCAATCATATGAAAACCAGCCAATCCAGAGGCCACACCCCCAACCACCTTCTTTATGAGGCCCTGACTCTCTAGACCACTATCTATCCACTCTGATCACTGCAAGGCTAGGTAGCAGACAACTCGGGACAACCTCTCTGCCCCAAAGCCCATTGGAATTATTCAGATGAGCCAATCTTATACCTGTTCCCCTGCCTCACCCACGTCTTCCCATGGAAATGATAATAAAGAATTTTGACCATGTTTTCCTCCATGCCTTGTGCTTCCTGACTGACCCTGGTGCTTCTCCAGGTGACCCCCGCATAGCTCAGTGTGCCCCACTTGCCCCCCTCCCACCTTGCCTCTTGGGATCTGTGAGTCACAAAAGATCATTTCAGGGGTGCCTGGCTGGCTCAGTCAGAAAAGCATGAGACTCGACTCCGGGTGGTGAGTTCGAGCCCTGTGTTGGGTATAGAGGTTACTAAAAACAAACAAATGTTTAAAAAACATTAATTGTTAAAAAAAATAATTTCAGTGGCAATATTCTCTGATCTGTTAACTTTGCCATACCTGAATAATAATAAAACCTACATTTTTAAAACAGTCATAGGGTGAAATGGCAAGATATCAGACCTATTTATAGTCAAATGTAGATTTCAAGAGAATTTCGGCTACCTGGAAGGATCATTCACAGTGGAGAATAAGTAGTGTAGCTTATTTTTTTTAAGATTTTACTTATTTATTTATCAGAGAGAGAGGGAAAGAGCACAAGCAGAGAGAACAGCAGGCAGAGGGAGAAGTGGGGTCCTCGCTGAGCAGGGAGCTTGATGTGGGGCTCCATCCCAGGACCCAGGATCATGACCGGAGCCGAAGGCAGAGGCTTAACGACTGAGTCACCCAGGCGCCCCAGTAGTGCAGTTTGGGTTTCATCTCTTCAGGGTTCAATCAGAGCAACAACGCTGCTAGAATCTGTATCTCACTCTATATGCCACCAAGGTGTTCGCACGGCAACCGCCGAGGCAGAGAACCGGGTAGAGTCCTCTGCAGGGACGGGCAGATTCGTTTACTGTCAATGTGAGAAAGATAATCCTTCTCCTGAAGCAATGTTCAGACAAGCTTACTGCCGGTCATAAGAGACAGGCTCTCGAAGCCTGGGGTCCTCTTCCCGGGAAGGCAGCCTCTGGCTCTTGTCATGTGCACCTGTGGGAACCGGGCCTGGGGAGCCAAGCATAGACACTGATACTCTGGGCACTGTTGTGGCTGTGAGCGATAGGATCCTTTGTCTCTGACCCCAAAGTCTTCTATCCTCTGCCCGTGAACGTGAAACTGTGCAGGCTGACTTGTTAGCCTTGGGAGTAGGGCACAGTGTCACACCCTTCACAGTTGTCGGCATTCCCTATCCAATGCCGCCTCCTGGGTCGGGGGGGAAGGTTTTGCTCCTCCTTCTATCACTGGCCAGTGAGGATAGTCTCCTTAGGAATTGCCCTATGTCTGCATCTGGAAGGACAGGTATCAGAGGGAGCCCCAGCCCGGGGTCACTGATGCCTGGGCCACAGAGACCAGACCACCACAAAGCCAGGTGGTGAAGGAACTCTTTTTGGAAAAGCCCCTATTTTAGTCGCAGCAAAGTACCACAGATGAGGTGGCTTCAATAGCAGACATTCATGTTCTCAGTTCTGGAAACTGAAAGTCCCAGATCAAGATGCTGGCTGATTCTGTTCTAATGAGGGAGGTCTTCCTGGATCCCAGATGGCCTCCTTCTTGCTCCGTCCTCATATGGCATTTTCTCTGTCTGCCTGAAGAGAGTGAGCCAGTGCTTCCTCTCCCTCTTGCAAGGATCCCTAGAGGATTAGGGCCCATCCTTATGACCTTGTTTAACCTTTATTGTCTCCCTAATGGTCCTATCTCCAAATATAGTTATGTTGTGGGTTGAGGCTTTGACCTATGAGCTTGGTGGGGTGGGTGAAAGGGGACACAATTCAGTCCATAACAGCCCCAAATACTAGTTGTGAAATGGTCCAGCCACATCCACCATCAGCTTAAAAACGTGATAAGCATCTTACACCATCTACTTGTGGGAAGAGGAGCAAAAGATAACTTGTCAGGAAGACAAACAGAGCGAAGGACTTAAAAAGTGTCAGTAGTCCTCTGGCTTTCAAGTCAGGTCTCCTGCACTTTTCTCTGTGTTTTTTTTTTTTTAAGATTTTATTTATTTGACAGAGAGAGACACAGTGAGAGAGGGAACACAAACAGGGGGTAGGGAAGGAGGAGGAAGAATGGGAGAGGGAGAAGCAGGCTTCCTGTGGAGCCGGGAGTCTGATGCGGGGCTGGATCCCAGGACCCCAGGATTGTGACCTGAGCCGAAGGCAGACGCACAATGACTGAGTCACCCAGGTGCCTCAAACTATTCTCCATGGTTTTTGTCTGGTCAAGTCACCATCTCCTGCTGCCGTGTCTCCTTGTAGAAAGTCACTGCCTACTTTGCATCTTGGAGAAAGTGTAGGGCAGAGCAGGCCATTGAAATTCCATCTGCATCATAGTGTGGAGAAGGTGCACAGAGGAGCTGACCAATGCACGGAGGAAGTTCGCAGAACCCCCAGGAGATCTGGCCCTGCCAAGACGTGGTCGGACGGTGCAGCAGCCTTCATACTCGCTCTGAGCACACACACTTTCCTCTCTGACCTGCTCTGGTGATGCCTCAACCAACAAGGTTTCTCCAGTCCCCCCCTTATTTTGCTCTCTCCTTTGCTCAGCCTCTTCCCTCTGCAGATTCACCTGCCCTCTTCTTCACTTGGCTAATTCCACCCAGATTTACCTTGAGCAGCAGCTTTATTCATAATTGCCAAAACGTAGAAACAACCAAATTGTCCTTCAGTAGATGAATGGATAAACTGTGATATGTCTGTATGATAGAATATTATTCAATGCTAAAAAAAAAAAAAGAGCTACCAAGCCATGAGAAGACATGGAGGAACTTAAATTCCCATTACTGCGTGAGAGAAGCCAATCTGAAACGGTTACATACTGTATGATTCTAACTGTATGACATTATGGAAAAGGCAAAACTGAAGAGATAGTAATATCAGTGATTGCCAGGGCTTAGAGGGAAAGGAAGGACGAATAGGTGGAGTACAGAGGGTTTTTAGGGCAGTGAAAGTATTCTGTATGACACTGTCAGGATAGATACATATCCTTACAACTTTGTCTAAACCCATAGACTAAAAGTGAACCTTGATGTAAACTATGGACTCCGGGAAATAATGGTATTTCAGTGCAGGTTCATCAACAGTAATAAATGTGCCACTCTGGTAGGGATGTTGATAATGAGGGAAGTTACGTATGTGTGAGGACAGGGGGTATAAAGAAAATCTCTTTACTTATTAACTATTTTTGCTGTGAACCTAAATCTGCTCTAAGAAATATAATCCATTAATAAAATGGAGTAAATAATTTTCAAAGACTCACCTCTATAAAAGACATCATTTTTTCTAGACTTGATGTTATGGAAAATTGCAAGAGAAAAATCTGTCCCGGGATGCTCAGCGAAGTCTTTCTCTCCAGTGAGTTTCCTTTACTGGAAAAGCCAGAGCTGATAGTTTCCAAGGTGCCTAGTTCTGCAGATAAGGCCAAAGTAACAGGTAAGAAATGAATCTCAGGATGCAAACCTCATTTGCTGGAATAATTCATCTTCCTTGTTAGTTCCATAGCATCCTATGTTTAACTAAGGGGGAGTAGTTACGTAGAGTTTTCTATGTGCCAAGATGTCCTGAGAAATCATGGTATAATTCTCTTATATCCCATGAAGTAACATTACTATTATCTCCACTTTTCAGATGAGGAAACTGAGGCTTAAAAAACTTGCCAAAGACCCATCCATTGGTAGGTGGCACTGCCAGGGTTAAACTGAGTCACTCTAATCGACAGTGTCTCTTCTCTCACCACTGCACCCTGTGTTCTCATCCCACACGACCTTATCACTTGGCGACAGGACCGCTAGCTCCCCTACCAACCTGTGGCCCTCATGGAGGCCATGCTGCGTTTTCCTGTATTGTCATCCCCTTAAGAACAGCACACATCAGTACTGCAATGCAGATTTTGGAAAAGAAGCAGGTTGATTTGTGATGGTTAAGCTGGGTGAAAATGGCATATCTGTCCATGTCCTGGGGGAAACAGATGGCACAGTCAGGTTTCACTGATCGAGGAGCGGTTAATGGAGGGACTATTTGCAAAGGTATGGCCCAGGGAAATACCCAGGGTCCAGTACCACCTGGCCTGCTTGCCATCTGCTGAGTTGAAGGGGACCAGGGCGTGGAATGGTTACCAGAACCTGGAGGCAGACAGGAGTGTGTGGAGACAAGAGCTGACAAGTGCTGACAAGAGCCTGGGGCTTCTGGTTGAAGGACTCAGCCAGCCTGCAGTGACTCTGCAAGCAGGAAGTGAGGAAAAAATGCTGTGAGATTTTCCACCTGGCTCAGGGCCCCAGGAGACCCCTGGGACAAAAACGTGTCCCTGGTGCAAAGTAGAAGAGGACAAGGGCTGGTCATGGCACAGGTAAAAGATTATGGGCTTTCGGGGAAGGCAGTGGCATTTGTGCAGGCCCAGAAAACTGGGTAGGTTTTGAGAAGACAGATTTGGGGTGGGAGCACTCCTGACTGAGAACACAGCTGGGCGAAGGCGAGCTGCCGGAAGCACAGGCGTGTCTCCATCACGGTGGCTGTGCGGCTTGGTCCGAGAGCAGAACCGATGGTGGTGGAGCTACAAGACAGGCTGTGAGCAACCACCAACCTTGGCCAAGCCAAGGCGTCAGAAATATTTCTGTGAGGTGTTGAGTAGGAGGGCAGTGCGCTCACCACAGTGCTTGAGGAAGACTATAGCAGAGGCAGCATGACGATGGCCAGCAGCTTTGAGGAAGATGATAGGGAGATAAAGCAGGAGGCCACCACAGGACATGTACTGTGACATCCCCCACCAATTCCTATGTTGAAGTCCTAACCCCCATACCTCAGAGGGTGACTGTATTTGGAGATAGGGTCTTTAATGGGGTCGTTAAGTTAAAATGAGGTCATGTGGGTGGACTCCAATCTGACAGGTGTCCTGTAAGAAAAAGGCATTAGGACACAGACACACACAGAGGGAAGGCCATGTGAGGACACAGGGAGAAGATGGCCATCTACAAGCCAAGGAGATTGGCCTCAAAAGAAACCGACTCCATGGACACTTTGATCTTGAACTTCCGGCCTACAGAATGCTGAGGGAAAAGCTTTCTGTTATTTAAGCCACCCAGTCTGTGGGACTTCATTGTAGCAACCTTAGGAAGCCAACACAACCTAGGAAAGAAAATGAGAGGGAGGCACTCTCTGGGAAGGTTGGCCAAGGATGATGTCTGCTTGGATAAGAGTACTGGGGTCTGAGTAGGTCCAGGAGGACCGGAGGCTGTAAGCTGGATGGTGGGGGACCTGGAGGAGCCCCTCACAGAAGCAGGAAGCAGATGATATTCAGCACCAGGACAATGATGTTTGCTCCTGATGGCGAGCTGTAGCTGCTGCCAGGATGATTCAACAGAGTTGGCCGTCACATGGCATTAAAGGTGATCTGAAGCTAAGACCTTGCTGGAGGTGAAGATACAGATGTGGGAAGGGGGATGCATGAGATCACATGGGGAGGGAGGATGCAGGGACTGAGGGCCAGGAGGCACACTCAAAGGAAACCCACAGGAGGTGAGGACATGAAGGGTTGGTTGGAAACACAGAGGACAGTGTCCTAGAGGCCAGCAATAGGGTGCTGACACCAGGGCCTGGCCTGCCAGCAATGGGAGAAGATGAGAGCTCATGGACCACCTTTCAGGGAAGGGGTCACAGCAGAGGGGTGGGTAAAAGCCTGATTCCCAAGGTGTGAAGTAGCAAGGACTTGAGGAAAGGAAATGTAAGTTTTGTGTATTCCTTTTAGGAGTTCAGAGAAAAGGAGAGAAATGGTAAATCAAGCCATAGGAATTTTACTGTGTTTATTTTCATTTTATTTATTTATTGTGGTTAAATATACACAAGATACAATTTACTGTTTTAATCATTTTTATCTGTACAGTTCACTGTCACTAAGCATGTTCACATTGTTATGTGACCATTACCATCACCCATCACAGAACTCTTCATCTTCCTAAATTTAAACTCTGTCCTCATAAAACTAAGTCCCCATTCATCCCTCTATCTAACTCTTGGTGACCCTCATTCTACTTTCTGTGTCCAGGAACGTCATGTAAGTATTTGTCCTTTTGGGGACTGGCTTCTTTCATTTGGCATAATGCCCTCAAAGTTTGTTTACATTGTAATGTCTACTAGAATGTCCTTTCTTTTTTAAAGATTTCATTTATTTATTTTTGAGAGAGAGAGTGAGCACATGAGCGAATGCATGAGCAGGGGGCAGAAGAATAAGCAGACTCCCCACTGAGCAGGCAGCCCAACGTGGCAATCAATCCAAGGACCCTGGGATTATGACCTGAGCAGAAGGCAGACGCTTAACTGAATGAGCCATCCAGGCACCTAGAATGTCCTTTCTTTTTTTAGACTGTGGAGATTTTATTACTAATGGTGGTGCAACTCTGAATATGTCACAGGCAGAGGGAAAGAAAACGGTAAAGAAAGGTGGAAGAGCAGAAGGATGAAAGTCGTGGAGGAAGGCAGGAAAGAGTAGAGGGAGGGTCTTGTTTAGAACCTAGCAGGCCTGGGTTCCAATTCTGCCTTTTCCACTGCATGATTTTGAGCAATTCATGTCATCCTTGTATGCAAAACACAGATAGTGATGTCCCTTGGTGGGATCATTGTGCGTGTGAAGTGTCTCCCAGAAGGGAGCCCACATTTACTGCATATTTCCCTTGTACCCTCTGCAGCTGGATACTTAGAAAGGGTTGTCTCCTTTTAGGGGATTTTGTCCTCATTTTCTGCAGGAGGGAACAGAAAGGGAAGAGAGAATGTGTGATCCCTCATATTTGGAGAGATAGGGTTCTGATAATAACCTGCACTTTCTTGATTCCCAGCCCTGTGCTCCCCCCAGGGCACCAGGGAGTACCACGTGGTGTGAAGCAGGGCCCCATAACTATGCATTCTCTTCATCTTCTCCTGGAGGCAGGCACCGTCTATTGGTTAAAAGGGAAAGTGGGTGAGAATCAACTTGAGAATGAATCTAAGGACTGCTACCCAGTTGCAAAGAGCCATCTGGCTCCATCACTAGGAGTAGGGATAAGTAGATATGGAGCCCAAGAGGTGATGGGTAACTGCTCCAAAACCTGTATGATGGAGTCAGGCATCCAGGATGCAGGGTTAGCACTGGGGAAAGAGGAAGCTTAGAAGACCACAAGAGACCACAGAAACCCTGCAGAGATCCATCGTTAGCTGGATTGAGTCCTGCTCAGAGGCAACCAAGTAGCTGGCGTCAGTTAAGATCCTTTCAAATGTCAGTGCACAGAGGACTTTGAATAGATAGCAACATAGGTTCCATATCCTGTAGGAGAAAAGTCAGGAAGGAAAGGCACAGAAGCCTTGGATGCATGTCGGGCATATTTCTCCCGACAGTAGCAGGGAGATGGCACCCGTGTGCTTTCCAATGTCATATATGATTTTGGTGCATCAAACATCTGTTCACCGCTCTTAAGCGACTGCCAGCTGTGGAGTATCAGATGCATTTCTTAGATAAGTAAGGTTTGTGTCCTGTGTCACCCCCAGCCCACCCTCCAGCCCCACTACAAATCACTGAGTGACACCAGGAGATTCTTGCAGGACTATGCATTGCTGGCAGTGTTACCCTGAGGCTGCTATCTAAGGAAAACATTCTGCTGAGGCCTTTTGGACAATATGGTTTTATGTGCTCATTTATTTCACACCCGTGTTTTAAAATAATTCTTTTTGGCTGAAAATGTATTTTCACCTAAGATAATAGATGGAAGTTGTGAGCTGGTTACATTTCCCAAGTGACATTAGCATATGTGCCACATATTTTCTGAATCCCACCCCCTGTCTTCTTTGTTTTCTGTCTTTTTCTGGTTCCGAAGAAGCAAATCTGAAAAGAAAATATTACCTGCGTACTATACCTCTTTCTCATCTCCCTTTCCCCAACCTTTTTACAGGAGGGTGTGGGGAATCTTTTAACTCCAGTCCTATTTTACTTACCAGGAGGAGAAATTCCCTTATACCTGTCCCCACCTCCCCATCCCCACTGCCTTTGTTTCAGTTAAGCCCTTGTCTCCCCTAACCTGGATATTCACAATACCTCCTCTCCAAGTTGTCCTGTGATCTTTGCTTTTGCCCTATGACCCATTGTCCACACTGCAAACAGAGTGATCTCTCCAAAACTGCAAACTGAGTCCTGTTACTCTCTTGTTTCATCCTCTAGTGACTTCCCATTTGTTGCAAGATACACCCAACCTCCTTACAAAACCATTCATCTCTCATTCTCTGTCCTTATCTTCCAACATTCCATGTGGTTTCAAGTCATTCTACTCATGTATGTGGCTCTTCTATCTTCCCTAAGTGTTTTTTCCCTCCTTGTCCATCTCACCAACTCCTAAGTCACTCTTTGGGTAGCTCAAGCCTACTTGAAAGTGTCTCAGGCCCACCCAAACAGAACTGATCACTTCATCTGAGGTTCCTTTACCAAGTATGGGAATTTCTACTGTTGTCCCTGCTTGACTAGTACTGATTACCCGGACCGACCTTCCTTTTCTATGCATCTCTAGCAACAGTTTAGTATTCGACTCAAAGTAGACTCTGTAAATATGTTGAATCAAAAGGCTATATTGAAGAAGTTTGGCTAGCTGATGGCAATAGTAGGTCCAACCCTCTATGATTATTGGAAATGTCACTCCAGTTCAACAAATATTCATGGACTATTTACGGTGTGCCAGGTATTCTTTTGAGTTCACTGTAACCCAAATGAGTAAAGCATCATTCCTTCAATGAACGAGCTCACAGTTGATCAGTGAAGACCAGCAAGGAATATCACTAATACAAAATGGTAGGTACTAGACTAAGGATAGGGGGAAAATGTCATGTAAGAGGTTTTCAACTATGGTTGTATATCTAAATATGAAGAGTTTTAAAAATATGCATGTTTCCCCTTTATGAAGTATCTAAAATGGTCCAACCTGCAGAAGAAAAGAATAGAAAGGTGGTTGCCAGAGATCAGGGAGAGGGGAAAATGAGAAGCTGCATTAGCATATATACAATTGTATAACATATATACAATTTTTATTTTGCAAGTTGAATTATTTATAGAGATACAATGTACAACATCATGCCTATAGATAACAATGCATTTAATACAGCACACTTAAAAATTTGTTGGGGATGGATCTCATGTTAAATGTTCTTACCAAAAATAAAAATAAAAAATAAAAATAGTGCAACCAAGCAAAGTAGAAAAATCTTATTGATCTGTGTCAGATAATTTATAGATAAGTATATTATTTTTCTAGATAAAAAAATAAGTTTGTCTTGGCCTGTATTGATTGTCTATTACTTCTTAGCAAATTATTCCAAAACTTTGCAGCTTCTAACAATAAATATGTGTTATGTCCAACCACTCTGGGTAGAGCTGGATTGGGGAGCAGCTTTCTGAGGTGGTAGTGGTATTGGGGTCTCTCATGTGATTGCAGTTAAGATGTTGGCCAGGGCTGTAATCATCGGAAGGCTTGACCAGGGCGAAAGGATTCATTTCCAGTATGGTCCATTCACATGCCGGCCAGTTGGTGCTGCTACTGGCAGAAGACCTCAGTGACTCACCTCCCCCTCCCGACCCCCGGACCTCTCCACAAACAAGACAAGTATCCTCACAGTGGTTGCTTTCCCCAGAGAGATCCTGGAGAGAGAGCATGGTACAAGCTGAAATGGCATAGATGATCTAGAGTCACAAGTCACATTGCATTATTTTGCAACCTCCTACTGGTTACACAGGGCAGGTCTGTTCAGTGTGTCAGATGACCACAGAAGATTGTGAATACTGGGAAATGAGAATTGGAGAGAGCCATTTTAGGGGCTGGTTACAACATGATCCTACTACCTCAAAAGGTTTAATCCAACATGCTTAAGTAAGACCCTGGGTTTTGTTTTGGGTTTTTGTTTTGTTTTGTTTTGTTTGCTTTTCCTTTTTATTACCTTTAACTTTTTATTGAAACACACATAAATCACACACAAATCATGAATGTTCAGTTGAATAAATGTTCATGAAAGCACACACTCATGTAACCTATACCCAGATCAAGAAACAGAATATTACTGGCACTCCAGAAGTCCCCATTATGCTCTCTCCCAAACACTAAACACTTGAGAACATACTCTTATGGCTTTTAACAGCAGAGTATAGTTAGACCTGTCTTTAAACTTTGCATAAATTAAATCATATTGTATGTATTCATTCACATCTAGCTTCCTTTCACTAAACCTTATGCTCATGAGGATTATCCATGTTGTTCTATGGCTATATTTGTTCATTCTCATTGCTATATAGTAGTCCCTAGAGTAAAATAGCTATTCTACTGTGTTCCAGTGTTTGGCCACTATGAATAGTGCTGCTGTGAACATTCTTGTAAATATCTTTTGGTGACTATAAGTACATTTTTATGTGGGGTATATACTAAGAGTGGAAATGCTGGGTCATAGAGTTAGCATTTGTTTAACTTCATAAGGACTGTGAAACACAATCTATGATAATTCAAGTTCTATGTCTTCTCCAGTGGTCAGTAGGTTCTGTCTTTTTCATTTGAGCCATTCAGGTTGGCATGAAGTGGTATCTCATTCTGGTCTTAATTTGCATTTCCCTAATGACAAATGCATTTTTCACTTTTTCTTAGTTCTATTGGCCAGTTGGATGTCCTTTTTTTAAAAAAAAAGGATTTTTATTTATTTGACAGAGAGAAACAGAGCTAAAGAGAGAATGCAAGCAGGGGGAGTGAGAGAGGGAGAAGCAGGCCTCCTGCTGAGCAGGGAGCCCGATGTGGGACTTGATCCTGGGTCTCCGGGATCATGACCTGAGCTGAAGGCAGTCGCTTAACCAACTGAGCCACCCAGGCGCCCCTGGATGTCCTTTTTTGAAGTGATTGTTCATGCCTTTTGTCCATTTTTCTATTGAAAGATATTCTTTCTTAGAGATTTGCAGTTTTCTTTTTTTTCACGTTTCAAGATTTTAAGTTTTTTCTTACATAAACTTGATTAGAATTTTTTTTAAATAATGTGTTTTTATTTCTCTCCTAATTTTTAAAATGTGAACATTCTGTAATTCAGTCACGGCCTTTACTTCCAGGTGATTTCTTCATTGGGTCTCAATTCCCTTTTAAACAACAAACTCTTGTTCTGGAAGGCAGTCAGCTTTTCATCACTCTTTCTGTCTAGATAACATCCAAGGACAAACCCCATAGGCACAAGTATATGTACCCAGTGGTCATGAACAATTTGAATTACATTCATCCTGAGTGCTGAGTCCTCGGTGCCAAAAGCGACCCCACGACCAAGGGCAACGACAAGCCCAGCCACCCGCTTGATTAGAATTTTTATTCGATATACATATTACAAATATCCTCCCATTCTATAGGTCAACTTCAACTCTCTTAATGCTCATATTTGATGACCAAAAAAAGCTTAATTTTAATATAATCCAACTTATCCAATCTTCCACTTTGTAGTTATTACTTTTTGCACCCTGTTTAAAAAAACCTTTATCTACTCCATGGTCATGAAGATATTCTCATTTTTTCCCCCTGAAATCTGTGTTGCCTTACTTTTCCTGCTTAGACATATAATCTATCAGGAAGGTTGGTTTGGTGTGAGGTGAGAATCATGATGCATTTTTCCTGATATGGAGATCCAACCAATCTAGCGCTGTCTGATGAAAAGATCACCCTTCCCCACTCCTCTTTAATATCACCTCTGTTGTACTTTAGGTGACTACACATATAAGCCTATTTCTGGATTCACTATTTTGTTCAAGTGATCTCCTTGTGTATCCTTGCACCAGCATCACATTGTCTTAACTATTTCAGATTTCAACAGGTGTTAATAGTGGTAATGTATGCTCTCCAGCTTTTTATAAAAGTTTCCCCCACCAGATGAGGAACAAGTTGAGATTATCCACTATCATTGCTTCCACTCAACATTGTCCTGGCAGTCCTAAGTTATTTAATATGGCAAGGGGTGCCTAGCTGGCTCAGTTGATAGAACATAAACTCTTGATCTTGGGGTTGTGAGTTTGAGCCCCACATTGGGTGTAAAGATTACTTTTAAAAATCTTTAGGGGCACATTGGGGGCTCAGGTAGTTAAGCATATGTCTTCAGCTCAGGTCATGATCTCAGAGTCCTAAGGTTAAGCCCAGCACCAGTCTCCCTGCTCAGTGTGGGGTCTGCTTCTCCCTTTCCCTCTGTCCCTCTCCCCCATTTGTACACACTCTCTCTTAAATAAACCAATAAGATATTTTTAAAAAAGAAAGAAAACTGTCATTGTTTTTAGATTTCTCTATAAGTACATTTAACAAGGCTACTGAATATAAGATCAATATATAAAAATCAACTTTATTTCTATACATTAACAACAAAGAAGAAAAATTCTAAATATTATCACCAGTGATATCAAAAACTACCAACAAATGAGCAGACCTCTACACTAAAAATTACAAAAATTTATTGAGAAATTATTTAAAAACTCAAAATAAATGGAAGGATGTCCTATATTGTTAGATATTTAACATTTAATGTAGTCCCAATTAAAAGTCCAGCAAGATGTGTGTGTGTGTCTGTGTCTGTGTGTGTTTGTGCATTTGAGTCATTCAGGGAGCTCTCTAAACAGTGGATAGAAAAATGGGAGCGCATCCTCCCCCACTCTAACCCCCCTGCAAAAAAAGGAAAGAAAAGAGCCGGCATTGGAAAACATTCCATAGAAAGGAAGGAGTTGACATAATATCATGAAGATTAGAAGGTCTATAATATAGTCTAGGAACTTAAATAACATATATTTATATGTAAATAATCTGTATTTACATATAAATATATACTATATAAATAATAGAAATAATATAAATATATAAGTAATAATACATATAAATAAATATGTAAAAATAATTATACCTAATATCTAATTATATATTTATTATATGTATAAATATATATATAAATACATACTTTTAGTTTCCATGTTATGCTGTTTCTCACTATTAATGTTTCATTAGAAAGTTAGCAGCAGTAGAAGGGCTGGCTTGATCCTATAATGGGAGAAATTTCAGACAGAGAGACAAACTCAGAAACAATCAGTGGGAAAAGTTCTGAAATAGAGTGACAGCAATGGGAATGGAGAAGAAGGGATGAATATCATCAAACTAAGAAGTCATGTGAGTTTGGCAATTCACTCAACTGAGAGTTGGATGAGAGGAAGAGGAGGAAGAAAGGAAAGTCAATGAACAAAACATGCATAAAGTTCATACCATTTTCCTACACAGTTCTTTGTTAGAGAAAGGATGCAAATATACTTGTACTTAACATTGTGGACATAGAACCCCTTGCCATGGGCTTAGGAAGACTGGGTTTTTAAGTTAGAGGAATGCAAATAAGTTGAAATTCACATTTATGTCGTCCAGTTCCCCAAAAGTCCCTAAGTTATTTCCAAACCATGGTTGCAGTCTCCCTCTCTGTTTCTCTATAGCTCAGCCCACTCTTCTTATTTTCTTTTTCTCTTATTCATTTTAAATGCAGAAAAGTTCAGGAATTTCTTCTTCTGGCCTTTGCAAGGTTAACCCACATCATCCGTGTCTAGTGCCAACAGACGTATCAACAGACTTACCAATGGCAGCTCCCTCTCCAAGAGGGATTCAGATGCCAGGTATTAAGATAACACATTTGTTACTCCATTTATAGAATGTATGGTCTTTTGTCACATCATAAATTTAGCTTTAGAAAGGTTCACCCTGAAATCAATGTCCTCAACTATGAACTGTTCATGTGTTGACTCTGAGTTCTAATTTGTAAACTGAAACCTTAAGATAAAGTTCTTAAACATTAGCGTGGGCTGACAATCACTTTGGGAGCTTATAGAAATTCAGGGTTCTTGACGCCTGAAGATTCCTTTTTAGTAGCTTTGGAGTAGGGCCAAGAAATCTCCCTTTCTGACGCCTTTAAATACTCAGCCCTGTCCCAGATGGTTTGGAGGAAGGTGGTTCTGACCTCACGCTGAGAAGCAATGCTGTAGTGGGTGATGGAAATGCTATTCTATTCCACCTCCAGGACAGCAAGTTCTTTCCACCACCTGCGAGTAACTGGCCCCCAATACACACTTGATACATTTCATCCTCCCAACAACCCTATGTAATAGGTACTATTATTATCCCCATTTTACAGGTGAGGAAACTAAGACTCAGAATGATTCACTTGCTTCAGTTTTCACAACTAGCACTTAACCATGAGTTGACTTAATCGTTAACACACCACCATATGCTAGGCACAATTCTAGGTGCCAATAGATGGCAGAGTAAGGGTATGAACTCATGAATATGAGGCCATATTCTTCATCACAATGACATAATGTCTTCCTAAAATATTGTTGAGACAGCCTCATAAATCATGGAGGCTGTATAGTGGCAGAGAGGCTGCAGGAAGAAGGAGGCTCCATCACGCTGGGCTAGTGCCTGGCTCCCAAATCATGCATGTGGGACCTGTTGACCTGCATTAGCATCCTGCAGGTGTGGAGCCATGAGGAAGAGCCACTCCCATGGAGAAAATCACGGGCCACACCTCGAGTGGCAGAAACAACTCTGGCCAGAGTTAGAAGTGCTAAAACTAGAAGAGGGAGGGGAGCTAATGTTCAAATCTATCTACCTTTCCCAAACTCCTCTTTCTTTTCCTTCTTTTCTTCCTCCTTCCTGCTGCTGAGTTTGAGAAGTTCTTTATAGATCTTGGATATCAGCTCTTTATCTGTCTGTCATTTGCAAACATCTTCTCCCATTCCGTGGGTTACCTCTTTGTTTTGTTGATTGTTTCCTTTGCTGTGCAAAAGCTTTTTGTCTTGATGAATCCCAGAAGTTCATTTTCACCTTTGTTTTTCTTGCCTTTGGAGACATGTCTTGAAAGAAGTTGCTGTGGCCAATGTCCAAGAGGTTACTGCTTATGTTCTCCTCTAGGATTTTGGTGGATTCCTGTCTCACACTGAGGTTGTTCATCCATTTTTTAAAGTATTTTATTTATTTATTTGACACACAGAGAGAGAGAGATCGCAAGTAGGCAGAGAGGCAGGCAGAGAGAGTGGAGGAAGCAGGCTCCCTGCTGAGCAGAGAGCCCAATGTGGGCCTCCATCCCAGGACTCTGAGATCATGACCTGAGCTGAAGGCAGAGGCTTTAACCCACTGAGCCACCCAGGCACCCCATTGATCCATTTTGAGTTTATCTATGGGTATGGTGTAAAAGAATGGTCGAGTCTCATTCTTCTGTGCATAGACTGAAACAGGAAGAAAATGACAACCTGAATAGACCAATAACCAGTAACAAGATTGAGGCAGTGGTCAAAAACCTCCCCAAAAAACAAGAGTGCAGGACCTAATGGATTCCCTGAGGAATTCTATCAAACATTCAAAGATGAAATAATACCTATTCTCCTGAAGTTATTTCAGAAAATAGAAACAGAAGGAAAACTTCCAGACTCTTCCTATGAGGCCAGCATTACCTTGATCCCCAAACCAGGCAAAGACCCCATCAAAAAGGAGAATTTCAGACCAATACCCCTGATGAATATGGATTCCAAAATTCTCAACAAGATCCTTGCTAATAAGATCAACAGAACATTAAAAGATTATCCATCACAACCAGGTGGGATTTATCCCTGGGATACAAGGGTGGTTCAACATTCACAAATCAATCACTGTGATAGAACACATTAATAAGAGGAGAGAGAAGAACCACATGGTCCTTTCAACTGATAGAGAAAAAGCATTTGACAATATACAGCATCCTTTCCTGATTAAAACTCTTCAGAGTATAGGGATAGAGGGAACATTCCTCAATTTCATAAAATCCATCTATGAAAAATCCACAGAAAATTCTATTCTCCATGGGGAAAAGCTGAGAGCCTTTCCCTTAAGATTAGGAACATGACAAGGATGCCCACTCTCACTACTATTGTTCAACATAATACTAGAATTCCTAGCAAGAGCAATCAGACAACAAAAAGAAGCAAAATATATTCAAATTGGCAAAGAAGAAGTCAAACTCTGTCTCCACAGATGACATGATACTCTATGTGGAAAACCCAAAAGACTCCACCTTTAAATTACTAGAACGCATACAACCATTCAGTAATGTGGCAGAATATAAAATCAATGCACAGAAACCAGTTGCTTTCTTATATACTAACAATGGAATTGTAGAAAAAGAAATTAGAGAACAGATTAGAATCAAATAGCACCAAAAACTATAAGATACCTTGGAATAAACCTAACCAAAGAAGTAAAAGATCTATACTCTAGGAACTACAGAACACCCATGACAGAAATTGAAGAAGACACAAAATGATGGAAAAACATTCCATGCTCATGGATCAGAAAAACAAACATTGTTAAAATGTCTATGCTGCCCAGAACAATCTATACGTTCAACACCATCCCGATCAAAATACCAAAGGCATTTTTCAAAGTGCTGGAACAAACAATCCTAAAATTTGTATGGAACCAGAAAAGAGGAAAATCAAGCTGGGGGCATCACAATTCCAGACTTCAAGCTCTATTACAAAGCTGTGATCACCAAGACAGCATGGTACTAGTGCAAAAACAGACACATTGGTCAATGGAACAGAAGAGAGAGCCCAGATATGGCCTCTCATCTCTATGGTTAAATAATTTATGACAAAGCAGGGGAAAATATCCAATGGAAAAAAGACAGTCTCTTCATAGATGGTGCTGGGGAAGTCCTCACATTTAGCAGCACTACTTGCTGATCTGCTCTCTGTGGCCTCTTAGGCTTCGATTGAGCTGCTGTTTCTCCCTAGGATGCACTTTCCCCTCTGTCTGGCTAGCTCGCAGTAGTCTTCAAGACTCCTGTTGGCTCCACATCCCTGCTGACCCTTCCTACTCTCCACCTCACCCATGCACACTGGGCACCCACTGCCTGTAAGTGTTCATTGCTTACTGGCACATCTCCTTGCCTTTCTGTTCTGCCTCCCCCACACTTGACTTTCAGTCTGGGTAAGGACAAGGAGGAGCCCAGACCGTGTCTTGGAGTGAGTGCTTCATGCATGGGCCTGGATTGTCCCTTCTCTGTCCCATTTTTCTCTTTAGGCTCCTACACTGCATGTATTCTTGGGTTTATCTGTTTATTCATGGCACCAGCTCTTGCTAACTTACACAGCTGGGTACTCTCCTCCTAAAGTATCAGCCTTGAGCCATTTTTGGTCCAGTTTCACCATGGCACAAGCTTAGTTTCTCAGCCCCAGCCTTTGTGTGAGTTCCTCTTCTAGACTCCTGTTTATTCTCATCCGCCTCGCACTGCAGGCCGCTTCTAGAAGTTGCCACTGCAGATGTCTTAGAATGTGTCTTCGTGCTTCTGATGTGGCAACATTCTAACATAGAGTGTGAGCCCTAGTGAGCCCTCTCCATCCTTTCGAGTGCCTTAGTCCTGGTGGCCTCTTTTAAGAATGAGAATTTCAGAGAAAAAGGGGAGGGAGGTGAGCTGTATAAAAGAAAAAAAAGGCAAATATTTTTTCCTTAGCATTTTCAGTGGCACAATAGCAGGAGGCACTATTTTAAACTCTCAGATAATTCGATCCTAATTATATGGTATGCAGAGCACTAATAAGTTTACAAAGCTGCCAGCAACACTAAACACAAATGCCTTAGAAAATGGTACCCCTTTCCTTGCTTATTGTAGGACCGGGAACTTCGGTAATTGTCAGCAATTAAGAGGGAGTGACCAAATGATGATTCAGAGGAATCCTCCAGAGACAATGACATCAGTGAATGCACTAAGTCTGGCCTGGTGGGCGAGGGGCATCTGGAGGCTGGGGAGGTATCCTGGAACCCCAGACTGTGGGATTGATCCATCACAGCTGAATGTGATCCAGAAAAGTATGTCAGGAGAGCCAAGAAATTACTCATTCTTACCACAAATGGATACCAAGAGGCCCAGCCATGGCTATGCAAAGAACACCGTGTGGGAAACAGGAACTTTTGCTCCCAGTGCCTCGTGCCATGTGGAGTAGAACTGGCTTGGGCTTTGGGGTCCAACAGTCTGCACCCTTCCAACTTGAGTCTGCAACTCACCAGCTGAACACCACTGACTGTGGTGACCCTGGGCTTGTTTACTGTGGAACGGGAACACCTGTCTTGTGGGAGTCAGCTCAGAATTGACAGCACAGGTGCAACCTCAAGCAGATGTGCTGGCCCACTGTAGGTATGCAATTTATATTCATTCATTTCCTTCCCTGTCTCCTTTATGTGGAAGAAGATAAAACACTCAAAAAAAGATTTTATTTATTTACTTGACACAGAGAAACACAGTTAGAGAGGGAACACAAGCAGGGGGAGTGAGAGAGGGAGAAGCAGGCGTCCCGCTGAGCAGGAAGCCCCATGTGGGGCTCGATCCTCAGGATCATGACCTCAGCGGAAGGCAGACACTTAACGACTGAGCCACCCACACACCCCAAAGATAAAACACTTTTACTAAGGTTACCTATGATTAGTACATTTCCTACCCTGTTTGAGGTATTTCATCAAGGAAGAAACAAATAGTTCAATACATATTGCTTCTTACTAAATCAGGAAACTAAAGCACAGAGAGGCTAGGTAACTTGGCAAAAGCACACAGCAGGTAGATGATAAACCAACCCTTAGTCCTAATGGGGGAGCCCAAATTCAGCACAACTAAATTCGATATGATAGTACAAAACTACAGAATGGGGTTCTAATCTTTCGTCTTTATTCTGAAACTGCAATATTTTACAAGAATGTGTATTTCAAAGAGGATAACAAGAAACACCCAAAAAAAGCTGAAAGAATGTGAATGCCTGATTACAGACTTCTTTGGTTAAAATAGAAAGTTTGCTTCTGTGGTATGTGTCTAGGCAAATTAAATTCACGTTTGATTACAAACCCCAGGATAGAAGCAAAATAAATATGTTCATGAAGACTAGAAATTCCCAAAGGGAAGAAAAGAAAAAAAATGATTAGTTAATTTCTATTAGTTAATATTGTACAAAGTCTAGACAGATCTCCCATAGCATCCTTGGTGCTCAGAGACACTCTGTGGGAGGCTCCTCATCTCCCTAGAAGACCCACACTTCCAAGCATGGTGCTCATGACCCTCCTGTTCTGTCTGAATTCAGTACTTTTTCTGGTGTCATCTCTTCAGCCTTCCTCTCCTGCACCTTTGCTTAAACTATACAGCAGAGGGCTTATGGTGCGTTGAATACCTTTTGAGCTTTATTGGCTGAAGTCCTTTACCCTCAACACACACACCTTCCCTCCCCATTCTTTACCTCTTAGGAAACACTTATCCATCTTTAAAGTCCTTAATTGAAGTCTTTATTCTTTATTTCTTTTTAAAGATATCATTTATTTGAGAGAGAGAGAGAGAGAGAGAGAGAGAGAGAGAGAGAGAGAGCCCAAAGGGGAGGGACAGAGAGGGAGAGAGAATCTGAAGCAGCTCTATGCCCAACTTGAAGCCCAGTGCAGGGCTCAGTCCCACAACCCTGATACTATGTTAAGTCTTTAGTCTTTAAAGGAAATGGATAAACCCCCTCTGAGTCCTTCCCCAGTGCCTTGACAGGAAATGATTTCTTTCCTTGTAATCCCCAAATACTTGGTGATTTTCTTGTTCCATCTGCCTGAATCTGCCTTTTTCCCAATAACATTTACTTCTGAGTGTGTCTGACTTCCCCTCTGAATCTGTAAATACCCTCTTGGTTCCCCATCTACAAGTCCTGCACATGATAAGTGTTCAAAGGATATAAAGTGATGAAAAACAATTTAGATGTCCTCAAAGAGAGGTCTCAATGGATAGAGCATGGTACAGTCATGTGAGGGGTTTTATGTGATCATTAATAATAGGTATATTTATAGGACACAGAAGTGTAGTTATTCTTGGGAGCCTGGGTGGCTCGGAGCATTAAGCCTCTGCCTTCAGCTCAGGTCATGATCTCAGGGTCCTGGGATCGAGTCCTAGATCAGGCTTTCTGCTTGGTGGGGAGCCTGCTTCCCCCTCTCTCTGCCCGCCTCTCTGCCTACTTGTGATCTCTCTCTCTCTCTGTGTGTGTCAAATAAATAAATAACATCTTTAAAAAAAGAAGTGTAGCTATTCTCATTTATGTTTCTACTATCCTGGCATGACCACAGCTACTCACGGCATATTCTATCTATTTTCAAGTATCTCCCTGTCCCACTGCAGTGAGTTAGATGTGGCCATGTGACTATATAGCTGGTGAATATGACCACAAGTGATTCTGCAAAACCAACAAAGAACCTATGCACAACTCTCCAGGCTTTCTTCTGCTGTGTGGCCATGAGAACCTTAGCTTCCAGATGGTGCAGCTACAAAATGGTAGCTCCTCCATTAACTGGGTACCTGAATGACCATTGGAAGAAGAGGTATGATTGATATGCTTTAAAAGTGAGAACTGAACCCTTATCATGTTAAGTCACTGTAATTTTGGTGAGTGAAACGCAAACCCAGGGTATGAACATCTCCTTTCTGGGCTATTGTGACAATGAAGTGATATTATATTACCTGACACTGCTTGGCAAATAGTAGGTACTTGTAAATGCTAGTTGCTATCCCTCCTTCTATTCTGACACGGGGTGAACTTTAAACTGTCCATTAGTAAATCCATTTATTTAGCAGAGTAGATGTTGTGATGGAGGATTCAGAAAAAGCCCAGAACATGTGGATGGCACTTGCTCTAAGTGTGCCCCAGATGAGTTGTCATGGAGGAAATTCTGGGGCGGGGGGAGCAGTGTGAGGTTTCTGGGCCTTCAGCATTGAGAGGGAAATGGGGAGCCTAGGAATGCCCCAAGTTTGGTACTTGGACTTCTGGTTTGTTTGCCCTCTTATATTATGGGAATCTGTCCTTGCCCAGGTGGGACAGAAGGCTCAAGGAGGCAGAGGAGTTTCTAAATGTCTACCATGATGATGAAGGCAGAGATCTAGAGGGCTGTGTGTGAGGATAAAGTTTGTGTAAAGGGGCAAGGCTTAGGAGGCTGCCAGAGAAAGAGAAGCATCACATTTAATCCTATTTGTCCAATGGGAGTTTTCCAAAGCCAAACAAAGGACATCGTATCTAATGCCTGGTCTCACACACAGATGTCTGGAACAGTCTTTATGTTCCTTTTAAATTCTGCACACACTTGGCTGCACAGATTTTAAGAAGGACAAAGGTTGTTTTAATAGTGTTAATGGGGAGTGATGGGCGAATCATAATCTTATAACCAAAATGGTTCACTCATTTGTTTCAGCTATTGAAAGCAGAGATTCTTTGGTAGGTATAGAAGAAAAGGATTTGAAATTGCTTGCCACCCACCTCCTCCACAGGAGTGCTGTGTGCATTAATGAGGGAATGTATTAGTGCCGGGAACGCCCTGGAAAGAAGTTGCTTTGCCAATTCCAAATATTACTGTGACTTGCTTAAGGCAGAGCTGAAGGAATGATGGGGGTGGGAGGCTGGCTACTTCATGTGGCGTTTTTCTTTGGGGGCTCCTAAGTTGCTTCAGAAGCAGACCTGCTGCTGAGAAAGAGCCCAAGCAAAATGGAATACATATTCTGGATTCTTATTCGCACAATGCACTTATCTTTCTGAGAGACCCTGCCCTACATCCGGTGCCTTGCTGTGGCTTCATGTGGCTTTTGCAGGTAACTTTTAAACTTATTATCAGAAGGACACATAAAGAGCCGCAAATAACTTAAAGCCTGTTGGAAACATGGAACTAAATAAACACGGGTAGAATAATAATGAAACGAAAATAGAGCATAAACATTTTGTGCCCTCTTTTCTGCAAAATAGCTTAACATGCTTCCAAGTAAGGATTTCACTGGTATGGAGGTGTGTGCATAACTATCACAGTGAAGTTGGCAGAAAATAATGGCATTCATGGTTTTTCATTTAGAAGCTAGTTTAGAATCCACAGAGCACATTCTATGGTCTTTATCTTCTGTGGTCCAGCACTGAGCTCAGGTAAGCAGGAGAAAGTTATAGTGGGGAGTTACAGGCTCCCCACCACATGAAAGTTCTGAGAAAAATTGCGAGGGACATCTCCTGGTTTCATATCTCTATTTGTTCCACTGACCAAAAAAAGAAACAAACCAAAATAAAATGCAAAATACTCAAAGAAAAATAATAAGATGCATATTTAGTGATTACAAAAACAAATGAACAACCTCATAGTAAAGTTAGAAGTGGTAAGGAGAGGTTTCACAGAAGCTTAAGCAGTGATTTTTAAACAAAATTTGATGTGTTGTTGTTGTTTTTCGGTTTTGGTGTGTGTGTGTGTGTGTGTGTGTGTGTGTGTGTGTGTGTGTGTTTTGTTTTGTTTTGCTTTGCTTTGCTTTAAGGATCTGTGGTCTGGCTTGGTGGATGGGAAAGGAAAGTAGCCTTTTTTTTTTCAGTGGAAGAATGGAATATGGAGAACTGTAGGGGCAAGAGGGAGAATGGTCTTTTGCTAATTTGACGGTACAGTAAGCCCCAGTGGTGGAAAGAGAGAGGATTGGATAAGAAAATGTCAAGGCCCATGATTAGTTTAAATTTGACTCAAGAAGCAATTAAAAGCCTTTGCAAGTTTCTGAGAAGGGGTGTGACGGAAACAAACACTTGAGAGTGTTGGTTCTTACGGTGCACCAAGTCCTGCAAACACGGGAATGGTGTGCCTTTGGGAGCTATTCTGGAGAAAGGACAGGACTTTGAGGAAGAAGGAACTCCAAAGAAGACAGATAAGTGTCATACTTGCTTTTAGAGCAGGAGCTGGGGTGGAGGGGAGTGTGTTGGAGGCTGAAAATCAGAGTCACTGAAGAACTCATTGAAATGACAAAAATCTTATCCTCCACATCCACTCTGCTCTCATACTTACTTCTAAAGATTTCAGACAGATTTCTTAGGGGTTGAGTGTGTATTGGGAAAAGCTCTCTTGACATGGCATACCAAGGATGAAAAATGACCCTGTCCCAGTAAAGCTCAGATCTAATATGTGAGTAAAATAGCAAACCAGAGCTGCAACGCATTGCACTTTGTGGTATGGTGGAGATATGTAGAGAAAGCTCTGGAAACTCATGTGAAGGAGCGATTCAATCCACATAAAGAAGAGGGTCACAAAAAGGAAGAAATGAGTTGCTCTAATCCCTGGTTGGACATTTCAAACAGCCAATTAAATCAGGGTTGATGTGGGGATGGGGCCTAGGCATTATTTTTAAAAATACCCTCATATGGTTCTAGGGTTGAGAATAGATGTTCAAGATTGAAGATCTCCCAGCTTTTGAAGAAGGCATAGACATTTTCTAGACAAAAAGAAGAATGGAACTGACAAAGGCAGAGACATGTTAAGGAGCATGTTTGGAGACTAGGGAAGAGTCTAGGGTGGCTAAGGCTTTGGAACTGAGGAGGAGACCATGGAAAAGTAATCTGGGGCTGCATTTTGAAGATGGAGGTTATGGTGAAGAGGAAGAGGAGAATGAGGAGGAAGGTAAGGGGGTGGAAGGAAGAAGAGGAAGAAGAAGAAGAGGAGAGGAGGAGGAGGAAGGGGAAGTGGGGAGCACAATGACATGTTCCAGCTGGAGGGGGAAGAGGAGGAGAGGAACACCCTGAAAGCATTATGACAGATTTTTTTTTAGAAGCATGAAAACGGAGACCTATGTTTTACAATATTTCTGGAGGATGAGGACGAATAAAAAGAGATGTAAGGATATCCAATCTTTGGCTCACTCTCTTTGGGCCGTGGGGCCCATTTTTGCCTATATTGCCATAAAACAATGGTCAGTGGGTCTTTGAAAGTAACATGCTTGATAGCCACAAAGATGATTGTCTTAATTCTCCATGAAAAATATTTATTTCCTTTTGAATGTGTGAAGTTGTTTCCTTCCCTGCCCCTCATTGAAAATTAGCAGAAGTGATTGCAAAATCAGTTCTGCTTCCAAGTTAGAAACTTAAACCCCCTGCCCCAACTCTGGAACAATTTCATCCAATGCATACATATCTTAATACATTTTAAAGGCAGGCATTGTAAAAGCAATTTTAGACATTGAGGTCCCTCTTTGCTCTTGGGGGATGGGAACACTACCACAGGCATTTTATTCTTCCTTTTCTTTGTTTGGTCCCCTTCTTTCCCTGTCTTCTTTAAGTGGCCATAATATTAAACTGAAGTTTATTTTAATTGTTGATTGTTTTTACTGTATAATTTTATTTCTGTTTTGAAATTAAAAGATGGATGAAGAAAAGTTCATGTTTAACCTCTTTTAAAACCTTCAATTAAGTTGATTCTTACAGATATGTTCTTGAATTGTATTTTTTTCCTCCTCTGTGAATCCGTAGCCTTAATACAAAGTATACCAATGCAAACGCTGTTTCCAGATGGTAATAAAAGCTTAATGGTGGGTAGGAATGCTGAGGACCTGAGGTTTACAGATGTTTGATTTTATTTTGATGGATGGATTTCCTTCTTCAACACACCCTTCAAGCATTCACTGAACACCCATGGAATACCCACTGTAGGCAGGCCCCTTATGGGGGAAGGTACAGAGATAAATAAGGTAGTCCTTGAGCTCATCTCATCCTCCTAAAAACCTTAAGATATATATAGGGGCAAGATTATTTTACCCAATGAAACTTGGGTCGAAAAGTGGTTCCACAATGATTCTATCCTTGGAGTTGTGCCCAGATCAAATCCTTACATTATATGACATGGTTTTTTTTAAAGATTTTATTTATTTGACAGAGAGAGATCACAAGTAGGCAGAGAGGCAGGCAGAGAGAGAGGAGGAAGCAGGCTCCATGCTGAGCAGAGAGCCCGATGTGGGCCTCGACCCCAGGACCCTGAGATCATGACCAGAGCCGAAGGTAGAGGCTTTAACCCACTGAGCCACCCAGGCACCCTATATGACATGTTTTTTTTTTTTTTAAGATTTTATTTATTTGACAGAGAGAAACACAGCCAGAGAGGGAACACAAGCAGGGGGAGTGAGAGAGGGAGAAGCAGGCTTCCTGCCGAGCAGGGAGCCCGATGTGGGGCTCGATCCCAGGTCTCCGGGATCATGTCCTGAGCCGAAGGCAGTCGCTTAACCAACTGAGCCACCCAGGCGCCCCAACATGTTTTAATAGTACCTGAATTACTAAGGAGTTGGGGGCAACTGATAATTTACACGACCATAATGGAAAAGATGACATTTCCATTACATACTATTGTTTTGAGATTTTAAACATGGACTGAAGAAATGCTAGAACTTGGTAAAGCAGTTATTTAACATATAGAATGAAATACTTCTCTATTGAAAGACCTAAATGTGAAAAAAAGAAAGACCTAAATGTGAGACAAGAAATCATCAAAATCATACATTTTAAAGGCAGGCATTGTAAGAAATCATCAAAATCATACAGGAGAACACAGGCAGAAACCTCTTTGACCTGGGCCATAAAACCCTCTTACTAGACACAGACATTGCCGGAGGTAAGGGAAACAAAAGCAAAAATGAACTATTGGGACTTTATCAAGACAAAAACTTGTGCACAGTGAAAAAAACAATCAACAAAATGAAAAAGCAGTGCAGAGGATGGGAGAAGGTATCGGCAACTGACATAGCTGATAAAGGGTTAGTACCCAAAAATCTATGAGGAACTTACCAAACTCAATAGCCAAAAACCAAATTATCCAGTCAAGAAATGGGCAGAAGACACAAATAAACGCTTTTCCAAAGAAGACAACCAGATGGCCAACAGACACATGAAAAGATGCTCAACATCACTCATCACCAGGGAAATACAAATCTAAACCATGGTTAGTTATCGCCTCACACCTGTTAGAATGGCCAAAATGAACAACACAAGAAACAACAGGTCTTGGTGAGGATGTGGAGAAAGGGGAACCCTCTTGCACTGTTGGCCAGAATGCAAACTAGTGCAAGCACTCTGGAAAACAGTATGAAGGTTCCTCAGAAAGTTAAAAATAGAACTACCTAAAGTCAAGTATTGCATGGTTTCACTTACTTGCGGTGCATGAGGGCTAACCTGGAGGACAGTGGGAGAAGGAAAGTAAATGGGAACTAGGGTAATCCAGGGAGAGACACGAAACAACAGAGACTTTGGACACAGAAACAAACTGAGGGACTTGGAGGGAGGGGGGTAGAGGAATGGGAGAGCCTGGTGGTGGGTACTGGGGACACCTAAAGCGTGGAGCACTGGGTGTGGGGAATGGGGAATGAATCTTGGAACACTGGAAAAAAAAATTAAGTAACAATAAAAAAATATTAAAAAATAGAACTACCTTATGACCCAGCAATTGTACTTACTGGGTATTTACCCAAAGGATAAAAAATACAGATTCAATGCACATGAGTGTTTATAGCTGTATTATCAACAATAGTCAAACTATGGAAAGAGCCCAAATGTCCATCATCTGGTGAATGGATAAAGAAGATGTGAAATATATGTGTGTGTATACACACACACACACACACACACACAAATGAAATATAACTCAGTCATCAAAAAACAATGAAATCTTGCCATTTACAGAGATGTGGATGGACCTAGAATGTGTTATGCTAAGTGAAATAAGTCAACAAAGATATCTTCCTCATATGTGGAATTTAAGGAAGAAAGCAGATGAATATATAGGATGGTGGAAAAGAAAAAAAGGAGAGAGGGAAACAAGCCGTATGTGACTCTTTTTTTCTTTTAAGATTTTGTTCATTTATCTGACAGAGAGAAACACAGCTAGAGAGGGAACACAAACAGGGGGAGTGACAGAGGGAGAAGCAGGCCTCCCGCAGAGCAGGGAGCCCAATACGAGGCTTGATCCAGGGACTCTGGAATCGTCACCTGAGCTGAAGGCAGTTGCTTAACCAACTGAGGCACAGAGGCACCCCACCATAAGTGACTCCTAATGACAGAGAACAAACTGAGGGTTGATGGAGGGAGACGGGTGGAGGAATGGGCTAGATGGGTGATGGGTATTAAGGAGGGCACTCATTGTGATGAGCAGTGGGTGTTGTACGTAAGTGATGGATTCTACTCCAGAAACCAATATTGCACTATATGTTAGCTAAGAAAATTTTTTAAAAATAATGAAAATAATGAAATATCTCATCCTTAACTATTTCCTATTAGAGAAAGAACAGTATGTTTAAAAATGCTAAACATTATTAAATGTTTATTAAAATGTCAAAATGGTTAACACTGAAAAATGTTTTAATAAATAATTTTACTCAAAATCCTCTTATAATTACTAACCCTTTAAAAATTTTTAATTAAGCCTGGGACTATAACGTTTTAAACAATTTGTACTTCTATTTGTAAAATTTTAAGTTAGAGTACCAATCACCGTGATAATGATTATATATTTTCATGTTACTGTCCTAAAACTTTGAAGTACCTTGAAAATATTAAACAGTAAATACTAATATCCTAAACTCTAAGGAATCCTTCTGGCTTAACCAAACTAGCATTTTATTCCTTAAACAATTCTTACCACATCTTTAAGTGATCCCGTAATTGTTTATGTCTCAATTCACTCCTGAGCTTCACACACACACAAAAAAACCCTGCAAAATTTCTGAGCTATTGAATAGAAGAATAAATATACATTTCCCTTTTTACTCACGTTCTTTTCTTCTTCTGTGAAACAAGTTTTGCCCTTTCCATTGGATAGTAGAGGTGATTCTGATAACTTCCTTAAATTAATCTAAGTAGCTAAAGTAGAGCCCATTAACATCCTATTTTATGTTTTCTGAGATGGAAGTTTACCCAGAGTGGTACTGTGGACTCTGCCCCATTTCTTACCAAACTCTGACCAACCCTTGTTATCCTACTTTGCCTGCTAAGTATGCTATAAAGAGCATGGACTCCTACAGCCAACTTTCAGATGAATCAGAATTAAAATCCCAGCTTCACCACTTACTGGCTATTAACTTGGGGTAATTATTTAAACTTTTTGTCATCTCAGTTTTCTCCTGGGCAAAAGGGGGATAATTTCTGGTGGTAAAAAGTAAACAATAATGCACGTTAAAATACTGGCCCAATGCCTGGTACAGTCAGTTCCTAGTTGAGGTGAGTTTCCCTGACTTTACTTCGAGTAAGCAAATAAATAAAGAGAAAAAACCCTTCTTGCTCTGTCACTTCCCTTCCTAGCTCCTATTTGTTTTAAGCCATGAATCACCTTCTTAGGCTCTTCATCTGGAATCGCACAATTTTTTTGGCTCTTTAAAAAAATTTTTTTATTAACATATAATGTATTATTTGTTTCAAGGATACAGGTCTGTGAATCATCAGTCTTACACAACTCACAGCACTCACCATAGCACATACCCTCCCCAGTGTCCATCACCCAGCCACTCTCTCCTTCCCACCCTCCACCCCTCCAGCAACTCTCAGTTTGTTTCCTGAGATCAAGAGTCTCTTATGGTTTGTCTCCCTCCCCAGCCCCATCTTGTTTTATTTTTCCCTCCCTTTCCCACATGACCCCCCTCACTGACTCTCAAATTCCTCATATCAGAGAGATCATATGATAATTGTCTTTCTCTAATTCATTTATTTCGCTTAACATAATACCTTCTAGTTGCAACCACATCATTGCAAATGACAAGATTTTATTTTTGATGGCTGCATAGTATTCCATTGTACATATATACCATATCTTCTTTATCTATTCGTCTGTTGATGGACATCAAGGCTCTTTCTATAGTTTGCCTGTTCTGGACATTGCTGCTATAAACATCTGGGTGCATATGCTCCTTCGGATCACTACATTTGTATCTTTACGGTAAATACCCAGTAATGCAATTGCTGGGTCATAGGATAGCTCTATTTTCAACTTTTTGAGGAACCTCCATACTGTTTTCCAGAGTGGCTGCACCAGGTTGTATTCCCCACCAATGGTGCAGGAGGGTTTTCCTTTCTCTGCATCCTTGCCAACACCTGTCATTTCCTGACTGGTTAATTTTAGACATTCTGACTGGTGTGAGGTGGTATCTCACTGTGGTTTTGATTTGTCTTTCCCTGATGCTGAGTGATGTTGAGCACTTTTTCGTGTGTCTGTTGGCCCTTTGGATGTCTTCTTTGGGGAAATGTCTGTTCATATCTTCTGCCCATTTCTTGATTGGGTTATTTGTTCTTAGGGTGTTGAGTTTCATATGTTCTTTATAGATTTTGGATATTGGACCTTTATCTGATATGTCATTTGCAAATATATTCTCCCATTCTGTAGGTTGTCTTTTGGTTTTGTTGACTGTTTCCTTTGCTGTGCAAAAGGTTTTTATCTTGAGGAAGTCCCAATAGTTCATTTTTGCCCTTGCTTCCCTTGCCCGGAATCAGACATTTTCACATGTACATGCCACAAGAGCTGATTCTTATTCTATTCTCCAGAAAAAGAGAGCCTATATTATCCCTCCTCTTCTTTGGGAAATGTTAGCTTTAACTTCAGAAATCAGAATCCTAGGACTTTGAAGTGAACATTTTAAAGATTTTGTTTACTTATTTGACAGAGAGAAACACAGCCAGAGGGGGAACACAAACAGGGGGAGTGAGAGAGGGAGAAGTAGGCTTCCCATCGAGCAGGGAGCCCGATGTGGGACTCGATCCCGGGTCTCCGGGACCATGACCTGAGCCGAAGGAATACATATACCGACTGAGCCACCCAGGAGCCTCTGAAATGAAGATTTTAAAAGTCATCTGGGTTGCAATTTTAAACACATTTAAGTAAGAGTATATTTTGTTATTTCTTTTTATAATAGTGAATAATAAAAATGGATGTTCTTATCAGTTGGGCAACCAGTCATGGGTATAAATGTTAAATCTCTTTGTTCTGGACTTTTAAGGGAGTTTCTGCCGAGTCTCCTCCTTCTCTTGGGAACCAGCTGAGGACCTATCCTGCAATGTTCTTACCTGACTCACTCTACCCTCCACCTAACCATGACTCATTGATTGGCCTGGGAGACAGCACCTGGAAGCAGAACCCCAGTTCTTTCTCTAAGGCTTTTGGCCTCAAGGTGAAAGAGGTCAATAAGCATTTCTCTGGTGGCACAAACTATGCAGTGTGAAACTTGCAAACAACAGTGGACACATTTCCTGCCATCTGGAGAAATCTGGTGCAACCAATAGAGAGGAGAGACAGGGAGTAATGCAGGCTATGCACCCATTGCTGTATGAGCTTGGAATCCCCCAGCAGTTAGCACATCTTGGGGGACTCCTAAGGTCCCTAGATAAAGCATTTGAATGTGGAGGTAGGAGAGGGAGAAAAAGAGGAAGGGAAACTAAGTCCTCTCTCCTTTGGGAAAGTCTTCTCTGGAGGTAGTTGGTTTTAAATCAGTCTACTCATATTAGAATGCAGCAATCAGCCGAGGTTAATATTCAAGTATTTGCCCACTACAGCCCGCAGTCATCTATTTACAGGGTTGTCTGCCTCCTTTTTGTCAACCAAGTGGCCCATTCCATTGACAATGTAATCATTTTGGGTGAGGATCAGAAGACAAAAAGCATGTATTTGTGTGAGTGTGTGTTTTAGAACCTGTGGAGCACAATTTTTCAAAATTAAAATAAAATGATGGCTAATAGTAATTATATGCCTACTATGTGCCATGCACTGTCCTAAAAGTTTACAAGTACTGACTCACTTAATTCTTACAGCAACCTATGTTGAGGTAGTTGTCATTCTTAACAGATACTGTGGCACAGAGAGGCTCCATAACTTGTCCACAGGCACACAGATAAAATGGCAGGAATAGAATCAGGATTCGAGCCCAGGCAGCCTGGTTCTAGAGTCCTTGCTTTTACTGTCCATGGCACTGGGTTTCTTTTATTGCTGTTGCTATTGTTTTTTAATGACTGGATGCAGGGTATCATACCTCATAGAAATGTTTCTCCAGCTCTGTGGGATCTCTGGACTCCTCTTGGGGAGGGAAGGTTGTTTCAGACCTGCTTTGGTGGGTCATGGGTTCAAGTACTGTATAATTGCCATTATCTGGGTCTTGTTGGAACAACCTAAGTTGGGCTCCAAAGAGCATTAGCTTACTCTGTTGTAAGGAATGCTGCATTTAGGGAGTTATCAAAAGCACAAGGATTTCCTTACAGATAGCAAACATCAATACATAATTGTTGGATAAACAAGTGAGCAGCAGCTATTTATAAAAACTGTTTAAATGTATACTAGGAATCTAAAACTTAATGGATCTTTCCATGTAGTAAGTTTACAGATGATTTTCAGTTTTTTTTCCCCAGGTTTTTAGCCAAGAACATGTATCCCATTTTTTTAAATCAGAAAAAAAGGTTTACTTTAAAAGAGAGGTATTCAGGGGCGCCTGGGTGGCTCAGTTGGTTAAGCAACTGCCTTCGGCTCGGGTCATGATCCTGGAGTCCCAGGATCGAGTCCCATATCGGGCTCCCTGCTCAGCCGGAAGCCTGCTTCTCCCTCTCTCACTCCCCCTGCTTGTGTTCGCTCTCTGGCTGTGTTTCTCTCTGTCAAATAAATAAAGTCTTTAAAAAAAAAGAAAAAAAGAGAGGTATTCAGATGCAATAATTATAATGTGTTAGTTTTTGTTTCATTTTTGGGTTTTATGCCTCAAAGTCAAGAAATATTCATGGGTCCCCAGTATAAAGTTTAATGTAGGTACTCAGCAAATACTTGTCAGGATATTTGTTAGTAATACATTCCATCTCCATAAGACCTTGTCATTCTTAACTGAAACAATAAAAACCATACAATTATAAAATACTAGATGGAACACAAAATACTGGGATTAGAAAAAGTACAAATTAAATTGTACTTTGAGATCCTAAATTTTTTCTACATTTTTTTTTTTGTTTCTTTCAATTCAAAGAGTTCTTTCATGACCTTAGGGAAGGCAGTGGCCTGTAGGAAGTAGAAAGAGTCCTGCCAGATCTCTAGGCCTTTGTTTCAAAAAGTCAAATTCAGCAAGGATGATAAGGTCTGAGGTAGAGAATGTCTTCCCAAAACCAAAAAGAAAAATTTCTCATTTGGATGGCAGAAGCAAAAACCGGGGGTGATGGAATAGTGGAGGCCTCTTTGTCACTACCCTAGGGTGCAGGGTGGTAGTGGTGGGACTTTCTCAAGGTACAAAATGTGTTCCAGGACCCTACCCTGTTGACCCACTCCTAAACCCCAACCCTGCTTGAAAGCAGCAGAAAGCAATTGGCCTGAAGGACCTGGCACCTCATGGCCAGAGATAAGGCTCTTATCTCTGGTGAAAGACTGGCCTATGGCCAGGAGGAGTTACCCAATTCTAGGCTATTATGGGCAGAGTTGTGCTCTCCCCACCTCGCAAATTCATATATTGAAACCTAACCCGAAGTACCTCAGTCTATGACTGTGTTTGGGGAAAAGGTCTTTGAAAAGGTAATTAAGATAAAATGAGGTCTTGTGAGTGGGCTTTAATCCAATCCTAGTGACTTCTATATAAGGAAGAGATTAGGACACAGACACAGAATGAGGGAAATCCTTTTGTGCATTTGACTCTGGGAAGACCAAGTGGGAAGATAGCCATCTAAAAGTCAAGGAGAAAGATCCTCAGAAGAAACTAACCTTCTGGCACTTGAATCTCAAGACTTCTAGCCTCCAGAACTATGAAAAATAATTTTTGTTGTTGTTGTTGAAGCCACAGTTTGTGGCATTTGGTTGTGGTGGCCCAAGCAAGCTCATATATAGACATTGCCCCTAGGTGAGACCTCAGAACCTAATCTCATCCCAGAGCGGACCAGTCCAAGAAAGCTTGTCAATTTAGAATATTAGAGCTTGGAATAGAAATTCAATTGTTTAATGGGAATTAAACAATGCCTTATTTCTTCCACACCTAAGTTTGAACTCTATGATTCAAACTTATTACCCATGCTGTTTTGTTTCATGTTGATCTTGCTGCATTATATTCTGAGGGTTCTGTTTTTATTTCAGCTGGTCATTATTCATTCTTTTTTTATGCATCACTCTCAGAACTCATTATTTTATGACCCATTGTGAAGTTGCTTGAAATTAGTACCTTTCTCACTTCTTTATTATTTCTAGGTAGCTTAGTTATCCTGATTTTTGTGTTAGGTGTTCAAAATTCTACTATAGAGAAGAACCATGGAAGGAAGAATTGGAAACCCAATCCCCCAGTTTGCAGCTGATTTAACTGCGGGGAGGAAGAACCCCCAGCAATAAACAGCGAGCGCAATGGAGAAAACTTTTGTGGTTTTTATTGGCAGATGGAAAGTGTAACTTAATGTAGATAAACTAATAATTAATCAGGGAGCCAGGAGGCCAGCCCAGAGATGTGTCTAGGCAGAAAATAATCTTCTAACACAGAGATCAAGAAAGGGATTTAGGGATTATTCTTGAAAAATCATTAAAACTATCAGTCTAGTGCAGAGTTCTGGGAACAAAAGCAAACACTCTGTTAGCAAAGAGAAAGCACAGAAGTTGGAGGCGCACTTGTTAGCTTGAAAAGGACTTATTTGATCTAGTCAGGAATATCATGGCGTTAACCATTGTGATGCAAGAAGGTGATAGAAAAATGATACAAATTCAAGAATCAGATGTATCCGCTTATTTAAGAGGGATGCAAACTCGAATACCTTCAAGGACCAAGCAGGTAGGTAAATGTGTGAGCTGTTGTAGTAAGACTTTTGGGAACAATGGGGACTGGGTCAGAATGGAGGGTGCTTAAAGGCTTCTAGAGTCACACATACATACACTGTAGTGATCCCACAAAACACATCTGCCTGTGTAATTCAGCTCTTTGGTCACCAGTGTGGATCCCTGACTGAGAAACTGTTTTGTGCCTGTCTTCTGGGTTCCTCCCTCATCTGAGGGTCCCTAGAGGACAGAACAGTGTATTACTCAGTCTTGTATCCTGCCTGGCATCCTGCAGAATATTTTACCCCATGAAGACTGCCTGAAAATGTTGCAACAAAGAAGGAGCTCTGTGCTGTATGGAGCAGAAAATGTTGCTGACAATTGCTGGGCCTGTTACTCAGGGGTTGCTGTGTCTCAAGTTGCATGTCTAAAAGAGCTCACGAGTGGGCCCAAAAGCCCACTCTGTGCTTGACTCAGCCTCACAGTACCTAATTTACATATGGTGCGGTAAATTATTTCTGTCTCTGTTCTGCATGTTCTTCTTCTGCCTGTTCCTTTCACCAAGTATGCCCTTTCTTCATCCCAGATCTTTGCCTTCCCTTCTTTAGCAATATAAAAGGACTTTCTCAGTTGGTTTTTCCTTTACTGTCCTCTCATCTTGGTTTGTTTTGCATCTCACCTTTCCTTTTTCTTATTATACCTGTGCTACAAAAGATCAAGACAAAAACAAACTCAATGAATTGTATCCTCAAGAAGTTTGATGTTCTGGTTGGCAGAGTTAACAAATACTCCTTCAAATAGCACAATCTGTTTCTGATAGGTAATAGAAATAGATTAATAATTTAGGAGAACATTGAGGTGAGCATAGCATCACATGTAGAGAAGCTGAGTCACTATGTCATATATCTCAAACTAGTGTAGTATTGTGTGTCAACTATACTCAAATTAAAAAAAAATTAGGGGCATCTGGGAGGCTCTGTTGATTGACCATCTGACTCTTGATTTCTGCTCAGGGTCATGATCTCAGCATCCTGGGACTGAGCCCTGTATCGGGCTCTGGGCTCAGCAGGGAGTCTGCTTGGTATTCACTCTCTCCCTCTCCCTTTTTCCATCCTCTCCACTCTCTCTCTCAAGTAAGTAAATAAATAAATCTTTAAAAAAATACCATTTAAGATGAGAGGCTAGATGAAAGAATGTTTTTTTTTTGGCTATAAATTTTTAAAAAAAATCATTACAAGAACTAAGAGAATGGAAACTGCATTTTTTATATTAAATTAAAATGTATAGAATAAATTCTAAATGCTACAAGATTTCAGAGCAAGAAGGCATTTTTATGTGTAAGCATAGTCAAGGACATTTTTACCAAAGAAGGTGGGATTTGAAACAGATATTAAAAGATAGGAGTGATTTTGGGCCATAGCTAGCAATGAGCTTTGAATTTTTGAATTGGAAGATGGGAAAAAAGGAGGAGAAATAACTAGAATAAAGAGAAAGATCAGAAGTGACAATGAAGGAATTAATTGGATAGGTATGCGCATGTGGACATTTTCACGATAAGGGTGTGTTCTGATCAATGGTAAAAATTACGTTTGATTATGTAGGTTGGAACAAGATTATGGAAGACCTGAAAATGAAGGGGTATAGTTTGGATTTGCACAGTAGGCAATAGCAAGGCCTTACATGTTCTTACAATAGTGTTTGAGGTTTATTAGTCTGATGGTGATAAGGAGGCTGTGTAGGAAAAAGAAGAGAATAAAGTCAGAGACATTAGGAAGGAGGTCTCAACTTGGATAAAAATAGTTACATATATTTTCACATCTTCTTATGATTAGAAAGCATCCAATAAACCCACAGAAGAGGTGCTCACAACAGGCCTTGGAGGAAGGTAGGGCAGATATTAATATTTTTATTCTACATGAGAACCGAGGTTCAATCTAGGTCTGTCTGAAGTCATAAAGTTGATAAATGATATTTTTGGAACTCAGACCTAGAGGGGAAGGGCCAGCACTGACCACTTATTCAGAAACAGGTACTTCTTATACACATTATTTCATTAAACCACCACAAATCACACCGTGAAATAAATTTTATTCTCCCTATTCTTATGGTTGAAGAACTGAGGCATAAATAAGAAAACATTGCCCCCAATACTAGTTAATGACAAAGCTAAGATTTAACTACAAAGCTTACTTCCTATGAATATAAATATATAAACTTTTATACTTTTTTTAAAAAGAGGAAGATCCAGAGAAGGGCATGATTTCATTATCAGTTAGAAATATATGATCCCCATGGTCCCAAACATGCATGGAAGATTGTAATTGGCTTGAGGTCACAGATGTTTATAGAATTGTTTGCTCTCAGGGTTTTTAGAGCAGTCTTGAGTATCAGCATGCAGTGTATACTCATTAAACAAAATCAGTTAGAGGGATAGAGATACTTCTATATAAGGTTAACTAAGAAGTCTGGAACTCCTCTGTCATGCAGTATGAAGGTAGAGATCTGATGGGATCCAAATGTAACACGGTACGCTCTTCCCACTTAAATATTCCTTCCATGACTCCAACAATCCCTCATTTCCTCTTTCTCCTTCCTAACTGCCCCTAGTGTAATCATTAGCCCCAAGCACTTGGGTACTTGGCCACTCAGTTTCACAGTTTACTTCATCCTCTTGCACTGATGGCAAGGGCTGTCACTGCCTTCTGCATCAAGCCTGTTTCTGGTTTCTACTTCTCCCTCTCTCATATTTCCTCTCCAACCTTACCACCTGTCCATGCAAACCCTTGTCTCTGGTTGGCCTGATCCCCTGCCTAGAGCTGTGGAATCCCTGCCTCACACCAACCACTCTCTTTTACATAGGTTATTCTTGTTCATTTTGCCAATGCTTTTGATTAATTCTGTCCTCCCCCACAATACCTTCTTTAACTCTTCTCTCCCATGTTCTCTAATTCTTTTGTTAGTATTACCTATACCTATGTAATTCACACTTCAAATAAAATAAAAATTCCTCAGCATGGTGCACAGGTTTCTTTCTTCAATCTCACAGTTATTTTTTCCCTCCAATTTATTTTATTGTAGTAAAATACACATAACATAAAATGTACCATCTTAGCCATTTTTAAGTTCAATGGTATAAAGTACACTCACACTTTTGCACAACAATCACCACTATCCAGCTCCAGGATTCATCTTGCAAAACTTAAACTCTCTATCATAGTCTTCCTTTGGTCCACTCTCCCTGTTGTCCAGTAGGTGCTACATACTGGCCTCTTGTAGGTTCTCCAACAGGCTAAGCAGTTCATAGCTCAGACCCTGACACAGATAATTTTCTCCATTTGGAAAGCATTTTCTGATATTACTCCCACTCCCACCCCATGGTCAACCCAGACCATCCTTCCTCATCTTTCGGTCTCATCTTAAATGTCACTTTCACATTGGCTTCCTGATTTCTCATGTTTCATAGATTCCCTGCTTAAAAACCAATCAACTAACCAACAAAACACCTGTTGGTATTTTTTAAAGCTTTTATAAATACTTTCTTGTTTTCTTTTTTACAGTTGTTTGCTTGCTCACTGTCTGTCACTTTTACTCGACTGTAAGCTTCATGGGGGCCACAGCCATGTCTTTTTTATTCTTAGTTCCTAGTAGGGTGCCTGGCATGTAGTAGGCACTTAGATATTTGTTGTTGAATGAATATCTGATGCTATACTCTCTAATCTCTAATTGTCTTTTAAATTTTAGCATCACTTCAGAACTTATTTATAATGCTGTTTTGTTAACTGCTATTTGTAGGTGTTTATTTTCTGCCTTCAATGGAACTGTGGTTTGTAGAAATTATATTTCATATTTCTTCACAACAAAGTAAATTAGATAGATTTTCAATAAACACTTGTTGAATTAAGTTAGACTTAATTTAATTTTGTGTCACATTCTGAAATACTACACCAGGAAACATGTCTAAAATATGAAGTAGATACCACTGTGGGATTTCATATGACTTGGGGGTACCAGTGGTAAATGTTAAGGTCTGAGGTCAGCACATAAGAGCTGTGTATGCTCAAAATTTTCTTTGTTTTGAAGACATCATATCAGTTTGCCAGAAGTACAATTCAGCAAGCTTTTACTCTAGCATCAGACCAAATCTTGTATCTTTGGTTGAAGATCAGAGAAAGGACTTGGCTTGAATTTGGGGGCCATACTATAGGACAAATACAAATCTTTAAATTCTAAAATCATACTTAGCCTGGCAAGAAAATCAGATGAGAATCTAAGGAACCAAGTCCCCCTGTGGAAAGAGCATATTTCCATTATCCATCTCACACTCTATGTGGAAGCATATACCCTATCTCTGAAGTGGCCTACATGATTTGATTTATTATGCTTGCTCCTCATTTTCTTTTGGTTGAGCATGAATAGTTGATTTCGCATAAGTATATGTATGATGAACTTGTGCTGTACTCTGTTCATTGGGGAGTTAACTCATGGATCTCATTATCCTTACTTAGATAATACAGTGGATCAAAGTATAAGAAAGTTCAAGAAGAGTTTAAATCAATTCACAGATAATGGAATTCTTCAGAGATAGACACCTGTACAAAATATTTCTCAGTGTTAGTATCCAGAATACAGATATGCCTACCACTTCACTCCCACATATCTCTGCAACCTATGTGTGCACTTTCCTCACCCCACCAAAAAGACTCCTGTAAACATTTACTGTTTTTCTTTCCTTTCTTCCCTGTTCATACCACTCTCCCCACAGCTGTCATCACCCTGTAGCTAATCGCTTGAACTAGTTTCTTTGCTATGTTTCTTGAACTTCTTTATGCAAATACAAGAAAATAAGAATAGATAACGTTCTGCTCCCTCCCTTTTTACAGAAAACATAACATCTTTTATTGTTTTGCACCTTACTCTTTTTGTATAACAAGGTGTTCTGTGACTCTTTCTATATCATTAAAAAGAAAACCATAAATTTTCAATATCACTGCATAGTATTTTGTCATGTGGATGTGCCACAATTTATTTAACTTCCTTTGGACTGACACTTGGGTTTTCTTCCTATTATGAACAGTAAACAATGCTACATGTATAACCTTGTCCACATGTAATTTATGACATGTACATATTTATCTGTAGGATAACTTCCCGTAAGAAGGACTGCCATCTCTGAGGATGGTTGCATTTGTAATTTTGATAGATTGTGCCATATTCCCTTCCATAAATATTGTACCATTTTGTAACACCAGTATGAATGTATGAAAGTGATCAATCAAATTGCAATTCTTAAAACCAAATAGAGAAATGGGGCTTTTAGGGATAATGGGTTCCATGAGTTTACTCCAATGTGCTCAAAGAAGTCCTGTTTCTATAAAGACTATGGACACAAGGAATAAAATTGATAAGATGACATCCACCTGCTAGTTTTCAGGCTTTACGCAGGCTCAAATTAGGGAAACCCGATGAAGAATGTATGCAAAAGCCCTTTCATTATGCTTTCTTGAGGGCAAATTGCCATGATATAATTCCAATGTTCTGTCTCCCTACATGTATCAGCATTGTAATGGGGCCCCCCTAGTGACTACAACAGTAAGACTAACTTCATTTCAAAAGGCCAATAGCTGCCTGGGCCAGGACAATGGAAGGGTAAGTGGTTTAGTCTTCGGAATTAGACCAGTTTAGATTCTAATCCATAACCACCTTAGCTCCTATGGGTGTGACTCTAGGTAAGCCATCTGGGTGACTGGAGACTGTTTTCCAGCCATTAAAATGGGGGATACTAGTCTCCATGCCTTTGTGGACTGTTCTAAGATTAACTGGAATAATGTTTGGGATGGTGTCTAATATATGATAGCATTTAACACTAAATTTCTCTTTTGCCTTTCTGAAAGTAGCAGAGAGTTGGGAAGAAAAATCCCAAAGGTCTCTCTCAACCTGAAACTATGTGCCATAAATCCCATATATTAAATCTGTCTTACCTTACTCATAGAAGAGCTCTAAAAATCTATTTACTCTTACACTGAATGTAATTCTTACATGATTTGCAGTTGACTTCCCAGCCTATGTGAAAGTGTAAGTAAAAGAAGCCAAAGTTGTTAACTGACTGAACTACAAAATACAGAGAATTAAAAAAAATGTTATTTAGAAACAACAAGAACAAAAGTATCCAGTGGGCCTGGAATGGCTCCTTAGTAGGCTCATAGATAGACAGAGCCTCTCAATATAAGGCTACATTAAAGTTAGGTCATTTAGAAAAGGTTAACTGGTGTGCTCTTATGAAATCAGACCAGTGGTCAATGAATTTCTCTTTATTTATTTCTTCCTTATTAACTAAAAAATCAAGGTAGCTCTGTAATACATCAATGGTTTTATAAAGATTTACATCATCAAATGTAAAATATAATTTTTTGGGGGGAGGGCATTTGAAAGGTAAATTTCAGTTATCTCAAAAATTAATTCAATTCACTTATATGACAAAAATTTAATGAGTGCTCACTGTCTTCAGCATGTTGCTAGCCTCTGGACTTATTTGGTACATCTAACTGCCCCAAAATTCTGGGTAAAAATAGTTGTTCATAGCACAATCCAAATTTATGTGAACCTTTCAATGAGTCTTCATGATAGCTTTATTATCATTGTAACTGATTTTAATTTTAAAACCTTCTGGGTTCCACAATGTATCTCTTCCACAGAAGTCAGAATGATAAAATTGTTGAAACAGCCAATGTAAAGTTGAAATCACTTGATAGTCTGCAAATCTAATACATCTACTCAAAGGTTTAGTTGTGATAAACCCTTTTGATTCAGTCTCATTTGTCAGCTTTATACAGTGAGTGTAATTTACTTAGCTAATTCACTAGTAGATTATGTTCTTTCAGAGCACAGGAAAATAGAATCATACATATATCACTGCTGCCTGCTTTTGCAGCTCATTATCATAGGCTCATAGGCTTAAAGAGAAAATATACTTGAAAACACAAATTAATTGTACCTGTTTCCTAAAAGCTTTTTAAAAAAATGCCTTCATTTATTAGAGTTACCAAATCTCCTGAATGACAGAATTTAAGTAACTGCATGTTGGTACTCTGCAAACACAATTATGATAACAATAATAATAATAATAAAAATAGCAGTTATCATTTATTTAATACTTACTACCTATCAGGTATCATATTGAAAGTTTCAAATGGATCACCACTTTTAATCCACCCAACAACTTTTCAGAGAAGGCATGTTATTATATCCATCATTACAATGGAGAAAACTGAGGTTTAAGGTAACCCTGCCCACATTATTCATGTCAAAGAACAAAAATTCAATCACGTAAATGCAAAGATCTACCTGGTTTTATTAAACGATTCATGAATTGGGAAGCATCTCATCTAGCAAGTAGAAGAGAACTCCAAGGAGTGCTATAGAATGGAAGGTTTTTATAGGAAGGAGGGTGGACAAGAAAGTTACTCGCAAAAAAAAAAAAAAAAAAAAAAAAAAAAAAAAAAAAAAGAAAGAAAGAAAGAAAGAAAGAAAGAAAGAAAGAAAGAAAGAAAGAGTTGTACCAGGTAAGGTCACTTTGCCTTGTTTGCAAGGGTTCTTATTAGGTAGATTATCTCATCTCCTTTTGAGGGATTGGGAGGGTCCATGTGACAAATTACTTCATCAGAGTTGCTTAGAAAATTTCTGACTAATTGGTTAAGACAACATTTCTGGTGGGGGTGGGTAGGAGGGGTTGAAATTGCAGGGATATACTAAGCCCTGGTTTCATGACTGAGTGATGCCATTTTGGGCCTGTGGTTTCCTTTTTACCATTCACATTATTATTTTAGTGGAACTAGGATCCAGACCTAGGCAGTCCTAATCTATACTTAATCTGTCCATCAAAAATATTATTTCAAATTCTGTAAAGGAATAGAATGCCGCCTATATGAGGAAGTATCCTTACCTGCTGGCTATAAGTTTCACTATCATAGGAACAAAGAGTCTTAAATCATAAAATGAAATAAAAGGATGCAGTTACATGACTTGTTTCTAAAAGTAAATTTTGGATTTACTTCTCCCTCTTTCTCCTTGCCTCTCTCCCCAATGGCTGGGGTAAAAATTCTCTATGAGTACTTTCTGTAAAGTCTTCACAGGATTTACCTTAGCATAAATACCCATGAAAAGTTTTCTTAAAATATGGAATCCTTGTTTGTCCTGCCACCCCCAATTAACTAGGTGCTGTAGTGTTAAATACCATATATCTCAAAATAATACTGAAAATTTCAAAGGCACCTTTCTTCCAGAGAACTTAAGTGCAAATACTACCTAATTTGTCCTCAACATTCCAAAGAAAATTACGGTGTTCTTAGGTTTTACTGAAGAGAGAAGTAGACAGAATCAGAAAAATTAGTATGAAAATCTGGTGAGGTCAAGGAGAGAATTCAAGGTTCAAAACTTTTTTCTTCTTTTTTTAACTTCAAAATGTTTCTTTCACTTGATCAGCAATAACTGTAACCATGAAGTTTGCTTTGTCTGGCTTCAGATATTTTTTTACTAGATCATTGTAATTCAAATCCACTCAGTGGGGCTTCACTTCTGTAATTTGTTAAGATTAAGTAGTGTACCTCGCACCTGTTTTAATGATATCGCACATTGATAACATTTTCACTCATTTAAAGCCATGTTTACTGACAGAGCTTTAGCACTGAAAAAATTCTAAAAGGCAGTCTTCACACATTCAAATAACTTGAACAAGTAATTGATATAGCTTAAACCCTGGCTAGTTTTGAATTTTAGAAATTGAGGTCACATAATTTTAAAATCACATACTTCAAAAAAAGTTGGCAGAAATACATTCAGTGATGAAGAAAATATTCAAGGTCACTAATGCCAATTCAATCTTCGCTCTGACGTTCAAGACGCAATAGGCTGACTTTTAAATGGACTTTGGAGTTTTCTTAAGGGAATGATGGAAACTTTATTACTAAAGGTGGAAAAGTTGTCATTGACAAGAAAATCAGAGGGTCAAGAGAGGAGGCAGGTGTCCAAATACAAGTGAGCATTACTAAGTTGATGTGGGAATCTAAACTGACTTATGAAATTTCTCAAGACCCCCCAAATAAGAAAAGAGCAAGAGAATTTTGAAAGGGAGAAAAACCCCAAAACAACCAAAGAGGTGAGACACAGCCATTTTGATTGGGGGGGGGGTGCCCAACTACTCAATGAGGTCATCCTATCTCCCGGAAGTGACACGTAATCACCTGCTTGTCACTAGCTCCGCCCCTTCCCTCAGAGGTCCCGCCCCTCCGCCAGCAGCCGGGAGGGTGTTAGGGGGCGTTTCTCCAGGAGGAAAGCTGTGAGCTGCGACGCTGAGGAAGGGGACCCCAAAACGTCTGGCACTGCCCCCTCCAGGGATCACTTTGGACCGCATCACTCGGCCCAGCGGGATTCAGAAACGCCGAGGGGTCAACCTGATGGGTTTCGGGGTCAACGGAAGAGGGGAAGGGGAGCCCTGGCGGGGAGAACCCCCCGGTCCCCCGCCCAGCAGCTGAGGCACAGGAGGGCGGCCATCTTGGCCGGGAGGGTAGGGCTGGGGAGCTGCGGGCGCCGTGCGATTGGGGGGCTCGCCCGGAAGTGACGCCAACTACCCGGAAGCGGAGGGGGTTCCCTGGCCCACTCCCCCCTCGTTCGTTTGCTCCCCCGCTTCCTCCCCGCCCCCCTTCCTCTCCATTCGTTTCCCCCCCTCCCCGTTCCCTCCCTTCTTCCCCCCCCCACCCGTCCCTCCCCCCCCAACCTCCGGAGCTGGGAAGAGAGTCAAGATGGCGGCGAAATCCGATGGCGGTGGCGTGGGGGTGGGCTTCGCCCAGCTGCACAACCTGGACGAGGCGGTGGGCAGCGGCGGCGAGGAGGACGGGGAGCCCGGGGGAGGCGGCTGCGGCGGCGGCGGCGACGGCAGCGAGCCCGGCGAGAGCAGCTCGCTGCACATCTGCCACTGCTGCAACACCTCCTCGTGCTACTGGGGCTGCCGCTCCGCCTGCCTGCGCTCCCTCCTGGGCAAGAAGCCGCGCCGCAGCGCCGCCGCCGCCGACGGGGGGGACCAGCCGCTGCAGCCGCCCGCGGCCGCCGGCGCAGACCACCACCCCCCGACGCCTGCCACTCGGCCGCAACCGCCGCCGCCGCAGGTGGAGCGGCCGTGGCTCGACTGCCTGTGGATCGTGCTGGCGCTGCTGGTCTTCTTCGGGGACGTGGGCACCGACCTGTGGCTAGCCCTCGACTACTACCGCAAGGGGGACTACGGCTTCTTCGGGCTGACCCTCTTCTTCGTGCTGGTGCCGTCGCTGCTGGTGCAGAGCCTGAGCTTCCGCTGGTTCGTGCAGGACTACACGGGCGGCGGGCTGGGCGCCGTGGAGGGGCTCAGCAGCCGGGGCCCCCCCATGATGGGGGCCGGCTACGGCCACGGCGCCGCCCGTGGCGGCCCGGGCGCGGGGGTCTCGGCCACCCCGGGGGCGCAGCGCCTGTGCCGCCTCTCCGTGTGGATCTGGCAGTCGGTCATCCACCTGCTGCAGATGGGGCAGGTGTGGAGGTAAGAGCACTGCGGGGGTGGGGGCGGGGGCCTGGGCAGCCGGTCCTGTGTAGGGCCCCGCGGACGAGGCCGGAGCCCTACCAGCGCGTTCTGCCCTCGAGGTGCCTCGCACTTGGGCCCCGCGGACGGGTCTGGCCCGGGGTCTTGTAGGAGGGGTTTGCCGCGCACTTTCCCTGGCGTCTCAAAAAGACGATCGTTTGATCTGGATTCCTGGCCACGCCTTTTGGCCCTGGGAGGCCCCAGTCCCGCTGTTTGTCTGTCGTCTTCCCGGGTTCGCACTTACCCGAGACCCTGCCTCATCCCTTCCTTTCCTCACATCTCTAGACCTTTGTATTCCCGTTGCCCCTTTTCCCTGTATCCCAAGGTAACCAGCCGTTTTAGCGCTTTTTTAGCTTTTTTATCTGCATCCCAGCTCGACCCCTGGGGGGAACCTTCCTTCCTCCAGCCGGTTTTGCACTCGGTTTTGTCCCCCGGTGAGACATCTTCCCCTCTTCCCCCGGCTTCTCTCCGCAGTGGCCTGTGTGGGGCCCTCCCTCTCCTTTTAGCACTCCTTTATTCCACGCCCCTTCCCCCCCTTCCTGCAATCCCATCCCCTGCAAATGACTCCAAGCCGCTGCCCTCCTTGAAGGAAAACGACTTTTTCTTCTTTTTTAAATGGTGGATTAGACGTGCCCTTTTCTTGGTGACTGGTAAAATTGTGTAGTATATGGTGGGTGTAAGCGTTTGTTTTTAACTCTCACCTCCAGAAAGTCATTCAGCCACCTGGACACCTATTCTGGGGGAATATTGTTTTCCGTAGCCAGACCAGTGGGTAGGTGATTTATGTTTACACAAGCCCCAAGCTTGGCCCTGCAGCCCTATTCTCTTTCGTAAATTTCCCCTGGTAAGTCCCTCAAAAACCACTTGCAAATATTCTTTTGGCTGCTGACCTTAACTGGCTAAACCAGGGAAATTATCCCATTAAAATCTTGGTAAATCTGTGCCTTCCAACTTAAATCAGCTTGAGTGTATTCTGGAAACTGAGTTTGTAGGTAAACATTTGCAAGAGAAACAAATCTTAACTGAAGATAAATTACACTGAGCTCTTCAGGTTCATTGCTTCTGTGAGAAGGCATTTTGCCTAGACTGCCCAGAATTCTGCACCTAGTAGGAGATTTTAGGTGCTCTGTATTTCATTTATCCTAGATGTACTTAGGTTAACTGAGGTAAAAGTTCACTGTGTTTTGAACTGTTTGTCCAGATCTCTCTTCACAGTTTTAAATAAAAACGTTTCAGAAAGCATGGGATTGAATTAAGCCAGATCTTGAGATTGAATGCAAGAACTTTGTCCTGTAGAATTTATATGCAAATTCAGGATGGGGGACAAATGCATGGTTCTTGATTTTCCTGGTGCTCCCAGGTTTGTTAACCGGTCTTCCTAGACTGAACCAAGCAGACTTTTTTCCCTGGCTGTATTTGTCAGCAAATAGTTGGTTTCCTGCTAAGTTTATAAGAAGGGGCCAAGGGGGATAAAGTGGGGGAAGAATGATTAAGTTTTGGCAATTGTGAGTGTAGCTTGGGGTCAAGTAAATTTTGAAACATGTTTTGAATTTGAAATTGAAATTTGAAATCATCCCTGAATACCCAAATCCATATTGAGTCAGAGATAGTGTGTTTCATACTGGGGATACTTTTTTTTGATTTCTTGCCGGTTGGTAAGATGCAAAACAATGAAGGGGGAAAGGGACAAGAAGAATGAGGAAGAGAAAGGTTTTAAAATACTAGTAAAATTTAACAGCATATATTTGGTAACCAGGTTTCTTCTAAACAAGCCCCAAAGTCCCCTGTCTCTCCCTGTCTTTGACTCCTAAGTGTAGGTAGTCAGAATCTTAGTGTCAGGTTAAAGTTCCTGAGAAAATTGTTTCTAATGTAATCCCTCCTAGGTATTTATTAGCAATAAGCTTTTTGGACATAATGAAATGGAACTCAGTTTCACAAATTTTTTTAGGCACAACAATTTCCCCCCACTGACCTCCATCTTAATTGTATTTGAGCAAAGTAAGAAGTCCAGATTTTGGAACAAACTGAAAAGTACATTTACGTGTAAATTTAGGTTTTATAGTTGTTTAAAATAGGGTAGTGCATTTATTTCCCAGATCTTCATTGACCTTTCAGGATTTGTAGTGGCATACAAATTTATTTTAAAAAGATGCATAGTACTATGTTTACAGTTTTTTTCAAGATTAGAATATCTAACTATTTCATAAAGTTTTGAAAGTATGAAGTATTCAAAGGTATGTGAGTTCAGTAAAGTTATTCGAACATAGCTATACTTCAAAAGAAATATTTGCTGAAGAAGGATTTTATTTATTTCAATATTTTTCAGAAAGCTGGTTTTGCTTGAAATATTCCAGGAGCAGGGTCTACTCTTCACTGCCTGCTAGGCATGTAGCTTACATGTAGATCATTCATATAAAATGCTTTAGAGAAAGACTTTTATCTTTGTTTTTGTTTTTTAATTCCCTGGCAAGCAGTTACTTATCAGTGTGTAAAACTGTACATCAGCTCAGTTTTTACTGCAGATTTTTTTGGGTTACAGTTCCCTGAATCATATTTGCTACTTAAATCTTCTATTTCATATGATCATGTGACAAAAAGGTTAAGGCCTAGGAATGATATCACTGATTTGGGCCACGTTTCTAAGAAAAGATGTTGGGGAAGTTGTATTTCTGTTAAAACTTATTCCACTAAACCACAAATACCTGTCTCTTCACATCGCTTTTTTTTTTTTTTTTTTTTTTTAACATGAAGTTATCTGACTCTTGCTTGGACAAATCCCAGTGCTTATTTAAGAGAATTCAGTTTTCCTAGATAGTAAGATGGTAAAGTACTCTGTGTGATGCCTTTCCTGTCGAGATGGAGCATATTTGATAGCTGTATCACCAGATGAGTTTACAAAATAGAAAATATTGTTGGCTAGGCCAGAATTGGGAACATGGAAGAATAGTTGTCTGTGGGATGGTTTGGTTTCATGAACCTCCTTTTGCAGAATATTAGTGTGTGGTTAAGGTCTATTTAATGCATGCTTTGCCCTCAGTAATTACTTAGCATGTAGCTTACAGTGTAGTTTTATGTGCTTTATTTTTCAGGTGCTTTTCCCAGGGATAGAAGGTGTATGAGTCGCTCATAACAGGAATATGAGTCACACCTGGCTTCCGTTTAGTAAAAGTGTTATTAGAAACTGTGATCATTTTCTTAGAGGGTTAGATCTTAGAAACAGTTTGATTTAGTTTGCATATTTGCATTGTTGTAAGTTTGTTTCTTCGGTGTATTGGCCTGCCTTTGCTTCTGTGCTAACTTCAGAGGGTGGTGAGTGTGCGTGTTGGCAATTCTCTGCAGTCGTGAAGCAACAGTTCTTGATCAAAATTTCATCTCCTGTCATGTTATCCCAGCTAGATCATTAATCTCTCTACTTATTTTTATGGGTGTATTTACACCCTTCTATTTCACGAAGTAGAAGAGGAATTTATGTAAAATCTTAATAGTGTTAGCTTTTTTTGAAGTGAACATGAACCTCCCTTCTCCTGGGAGATGGTGTGGATTGGAGGGTTGCCTTCAAGGGAGAAGAAAGGAAGAGGCATTTCACACATCATAATCGCCCCATCAAATCTAGAACAGTCAAAAGCTTTGTTTTCCCCAATTTTTTGTTTTCTTCCAGATTTATTTGTTTGTTTGGGGAGGAGGACAGGAAGGGAGGGAGCACGGGGAGGGGCAGAGGGAGAGGGAGAGAGAAACTTTAGTGAACTCCTCATGGAGCATGAAGCCCTGCACAGGGCCTGATCTCCTAACTCTGAGATCATAACTCGAGCCCAGACCAGGGGACCAGGGGTCAGATGGTTAAATGACTGTGCCACCCAGCTGCAGCCCCCCCCCCATTTTTTTTTTCTTTGTTTGTTTCTGTTTTAAGACTGGCGTAATGTAGGGGTAGAGCTCTGTATGAGCAGCAGGTGTTGCTAGGCTGGTGAAGATGCTTTTTCGATACTCCTTTTTAACCCCCCCCCCCCAATAAATAGGGATATTGCATATATTAAGGGCCTTTGTTCTTGTTGAGTCTTTTGGAATAGCGGTCCTTAACTCTGGCTGAGTCTAGAGTCTACTATAGCTTTAAAAAAGAAAAAGAATATATGGAAGTTTCCAGCGTGGGACCCACGGAAGCTTATTTTTAGAAGTTCCACTGGTGATTTCATGGGCAGCCAGACTTGAGAAACTCTTTTAGAATTGTTTTAGCTTATTCTGTTTGGAGATTGTTGTTGGGTTTGTGTTCTTAATACATATGATGGAACAGTTGGGAGTGAGTGATGTGGTGCTATTAAGTTTGGTTCCTAGACACACTGTAACAAAAAAGACTTATCTTGGAAATGTGAGTGTCTGAGAAAGTATTGGGAACTGCTGCAAGTGTATGTACTTGTGTACTCTTTTCTTCTTTGAGCTGAGTATGGATCTTATTGAAAAAGATTTCTAAACTGAAAGCAGTCTTCAGTAAACGTAGCCCACTTCATGGCCTTGTGTGTGATCCAAGTAGTATTTTGATGACCATGTTGCATGTAAAATGTATATTAATTTTAATTTTGAAATGATTCTCAAGTAGGCTTGAGGTAAACATAACTGGGCTTACAAGAAGTGTTGGATTAAGTGTTCTGTAATGTTCCTCTAGCTCTTAAGATTTTGTGATTTAGGAATAGTAATGTTCTCTTACAAATAAAGAAATTTCATTCGTGTGGGGCCAAAGAACCAGTCACAGTCAAATGAAGATTGTATACATGTATTTGTGTGTGTGTGTATGTGGCTTTATATGTCTGCTTATTACTAGGTGGCATCTCAATATTTAAAACAATTTTTAAAATTTTATCTGTAAGTTTAATGGAATTTTGATTCAAAGAAACTCAGTGGGGTTTTTTGAGGGTAAACTTAAAAATCGATCTGAGAAAGGTGAATGTTTTTGTATAATCAAAAAAATCTTATTGGAAAATTTGAGACTTACCAGAAAAATCAGAAAATGTATGTGCTATAAAGTGCAATAATTAAAATAGTGTGTAGCCGGCAGAGGAATTAGGCATATAGGTAATAAAGCAGAATAAAGCATGAAATAAATAAACAGGTTTGTGGGAATTAAGCAGATAATATAACATTTCTAATCCATGAGTGGAAAAGAGGTTGTTTAACAAATGATACTGGGGCAAATGACTACCTGCATGGGGAAAGAATTGATCTCTACCTTATACAGACAAAAATTCTAAAAGAATTAAAGTCATAAGCAGAAGGTATTAAACCTAAAGGAAAATGTAGGATAAGAATTTTATAATTTTGCAGTGGGCAGGATGCTTTGATTCCATTAAAGAAAAAGCAAAGGACAGATAGAACTGCATAAAGTTGTTCCCACCACCTGAAAAATCAGAGAAATATCTGATGAGGGGAAGAGTTACATATTTAGATAAGGAACCACTTCCTAAAGGAGAGTGACTGTGAAGAGAGCTTGAAGAATATTTCTCATTTTTGAGAGATTAGAAACAGTAAGTTGACATTTATGGTGAATTTTCAAGGGGAGGTGATGAAAAAAATGGCATGCTTTGAGTAACATTGCAACTAGTGATGAGAATAATCCAGAAACAAAGCATCAGACTCTGTATGACAGAAGTCTGGCATTCTGGAAATCTAACAGGCACATGTCAGAAGTCACAAACAGTTCATTTCTGTCTTTTAACATTATTTGCTTTGGTTTTGCAAACTTTGTCCAGAGTTATACTTATGAAACTGATAAATTCTGGACTGTTGCAAACTGTGTCTCACATGTTGCCATTTTCACCCTTCAGATGGTTGCTTTACAATGTTCTCTCTGCAAACAAGTTGATGGCTAACACTTCAGTTTACTCCCCATGATCTTCTGTTTATCTATTTTCTTCTAGCTAGAATCCTGGATTCCATATTTGTCGGGGAAAGTTTTTTTAAAAAAGTGAACATAAAGCCTCATTTTAAAAAGTTCAGTGACTTGACATTTGATTAAAGACAATCTCCTAAAAAAAAAAAAAAAAAAAAAAAAATAAAGACAATCTCCTATTGTTATTGGAGGTTTTGTGTTTTTTGTTTTTTTTTTTTAGGAACTAGACATACATAGTAGCATCATATAAAGGAAACTAGTTAAGAAATCATGGTTTATTCTGCAAGTCACAAAAAAACCCTCTGGCCTTAATTTTCTCATATTTATCAAGTGAGGAGTTGAAGGTAGTGATCTTTAAGGTCTCTTCAGTTTTGAAGAGTTTATTATGTTATGGATATTAGCGCTCTGAAGTTTTAAAAGAAAAAATATCATGCTCTAGTTAGAACAAATAAAATATTTAAAAATGTATAGGTTTCCCAGGAACTGCTTTGAAATTTTACCATGTGTTATTTTGATGTACTAACCACATTCTCATTGTTTTCAAGAACTTTGCTACTTGTAGAGGCATTTTATATCCTTCTGTAGTTGATGTTAAATTCATTGAAGTTTATACTATCTGAGAAATGTGTTAATGCTGGTTTATTAGCGGATTTTGTGAATTTACAATTTCAGCTAAAATTAGTCTTTTTAAAGTGCTCATTTTTAATAATCTGTTTTAAATTTTTTACTGTTAGATTAAGCTAAAGCAGGGCATATAAGTTAAATATTTTGGAGGTTTTCTGACCTGTTTACTAAGATTAATTTATTGGGGAGGAACTTCAAAATCACCTACTGCAATTATTTGATATATATTCTCTAACTTTGAGAAGTTAGTGTTTGTAATTTTTATTTTATTTACTGATAGCCTCCATGTGAGTTGTCAGCTGTTTTAAGAAATAATTCTAAGTGAATTTTGTTTTTGTTTTTCTTAGATTAAGCTATAGGTACTTTTTTGGTTCCAGTTGTATTTCTGGGTTTTGCTTGGAGGACTCCCTCAATCAACTTTGGATTTTTCTGTGTATCCAGTTTGGGTAGATCTTGTCTATTACATTATTTTAACACATCTTAAAACAAACTACAGTATCCTAAGTTAACTTTGCTAACAAAGGTTCTTATATATCACTTTTATTTTGAAATAGCAGCTTTTAAAATAAATTTTTTATCGAAGAATAATTGACAAGCAGTGTTTCATTAATTTCAAGTATACAACAGAGTAATTTGATATCTCTGCTGTACATTACATTTCTGTGTCACATGTATTTGTAACTGGAAGATTGTGCTCTTGACCCCCTTCATTTATAATGTTCTCTGTTTTCTGTATCTGAGCCTTTTTCTGTTTTGTTTTTTAGATTCAACGTATATAAGCGAAATCATTGACTTACTTCCTTAGCATAAAACTTTATAGGTCCATCCATGTTGTCACAAATGGCAAGATTTCATTTTTTTATGGCTGGGTAATACACATCTTGTCTATCCATTCATCTATTGGTAGATAGTTAGATTGCTTCCATGTCTTGGCTATTGTAAATAATCCTTTAATGAACATAGGGATGCATGTATCTTTTCATAGTATTTTTGTTTTCTTTGGATGCATACCTAGAACTGGAATGTTGGACTGTACAGTAATTCTGTTTTCCACGATGGCTGCACCAATTTACATTTTTACCAACTGTGCATGAGAGTTCCCTTTTCTCCACATCCTCGCCAACACTTGTTTCTTGTCTTTTGATAATAACCACAGGCGTGAGGCGATGTCTCATTGTGGTTTTAATTAGCATTTCCCTGATGATTAGTGAAATTGATCATCTTTTCATGTGTCCGTTGGCCATCTGTGTGTCTTTGGAAGAATGTCTATTCAGGTCCTCTGTCCATTTTTTTTTTTTTAAGATTTTATTTATTTATTTGGCAGATAGAAACACAGGGAGAGAGGGAACACAGCAAGGGGAGTGAGAGAGGGAGAAGCAGGCCTCCCGCCAGCAGGCAGCCCGATGCGGGGCTCGATCCCGGGTCTCCAGGATCACGACCTGAGCCGAATGCAGTCGCTTAACCAACTGAACCACCCAGGCGCCCCCTCTGTCCATTTTTTAAATTGGAGTATTTGTTTATTTATTTTTTTTTATATTGAGCTGTAGGAGTTCTTTATTTATTTTAGATGTTAACCCCTTATTGGATATATCATTTATGACTATCTTCTCCCATTGCCTTTTCATTTTGTTGGTGGTTTCCATTGCTATGTAAAAGCCTTTTAGTTTGATGCAATCCTATTTGCACAAAAGCTTTTTAGTTTGTTACAATCAAAACTTTTGAGTACAATATTTTGGTCTTTTTTTTTTTAACTCTGAGGATACTATTTCTGTTTTATTTTGGTTATTAATTTATAGAGCATGGATATAGTCTCATTACCCATTTCTAGGAAGAACTTCAAATATTCACTTCACAGAAAGATAAGCAAGTTTTCTTTACAGCACTGTTGGAAGGGAAGTAGAGTTGATTATTATGGTTTACATTGGGGAGATGCTGTTAAGGAATCATAGATATGTGAAATAGAAACTTTCTCTTGTAGCCATTATGTCCCCTTTTCAGTCTATCTTAAATATACTGGACACATGAAGAAAGGTGGCAAAGTGAGGAAGATAACCAAATCCATGGCTTGGGAAGCCTGTGAGTAAAATAGAGCTGGCAGGGAATTAAGAACCTAACCCCTCTGGACAGCAGACACACTCTACTTTCTTCTTCAGCCCTGTGTTTCTTAGAGTGGTCAGAGAAGATCTTGTATTTAGGGTAGGCTCAGGGTTAGTTGAAATGCAGATTTGTGGACTTAACTACAGCACATGCTTAAGAAATTAGAGCCTTAGGGAGTTAGGCCAGGGAATGGGTATTTTTTCTTGTCTTCATTATAGAAACTTTTAAGCATACAGAGAAGTAGAAAGGATAGTATATAGAACACCTATTACCATCTACGTGGTCTCAGTAATTAACATAGATGTCTTTGTCAGCGTGTGTGTGTCTAACATAGTATGAGGTTGCACCTGTCTATACCTCAAATACTGTAATACTGTTATTCCATCTAAGAAAATTAACAATAATTCAGTAATTATTCCATAATTTTATAGATTCACATTATACCTGCTTCATATTATTTGTTCATTTGTTCCCAACAATTTTTTTTTTAAAGATTTTATTTATTTGACAGAGAGAAACACAGCCAGAGAGGGAACGCAAGCAGGAGGAGTGAGAGAGGGAGAAGCAGGCTTCCCGCCGAGCAGGGAGCCCGATGTGGGACTTGATGCCGGGTCTCCGGGATCATGACCTGAGCCGAAGGCAGTCACTTAACCAACTGAGCCACCTAGGCGCTCCAAACAGTGATTTAATAAAAATTTAATAAAAATTCACATATTGCTTTTGTTTCTGTAACTCTAGAATGATACTCTTAATTTTGTGACACTGAGTTTTGCAGAGTCTAGGCCAGTTCTCATATGTTTTGTATTTTGGATTGCTTAATTGTTTTTTCCAAGTATTGTCTGACTTACATGTTTTGTGGGTAAACTTGAAGATGCATCTAGGTGCTTGATTTTATTCAGGCTATGTTTTTCCCCCAAAATACTGCTTCCTGCTTCTTATTTGCATAGTATCAGTAGGCCTATAGTACATGGTTTGTTGCAGTATTAGTGGTGCTAAGCTTTATGTCCTGGTTAAGATCCTGATGGCCAGATTTTTCTGTATAAGGGTACATTTTCCCTTTTGTAATCAGTAATCCATGGGGTAGTTGTTTGGCAAGGTGTCAGTGTTCTGTTTCCTAGCAACCTTTTACCTGCTGGCATTAGCCATTTAGAACCCCCGCCTGTTATCAGTAATGAAATTGTTGGTGGGAGGTGGGTTTGTATTTTGAACAAGCTCCCTAGCCGTTCTTACTGTATTTTTATTTATTTGTTTTTTTAAAAAATATTTTATTTATTTATTTGAGAGAGAACAACAACGAGAACTTGAGCAGGGAAGAGCAGAGGGAGAAGCAGACTCCATGCTGAGCTAGAAGCCAGACTTCTCAGGGCTCCATTCCCAGGACTCCGAGATCATGACCTGAGCTGAAGTTAGACACTTAATCCACTGAGCAACCCTCTTAACCTTCTTTAAAGTTTGAGAGCCATTGCCCTGGTGGAATCATTCTTAATCAGAGAGTAAGAAACCAAAGAAGTAAGTATGACTCTAGGTCCTGGGCTAGTCAGTAGACAGAGCTTAAGTGTCATGCTGGTTTTGGAGAAACAAAATTAAAGTATGTCTCATGTGTTTCTCATATGTAATAGCAATCAACTGCGGTAAGGACTAACAGAGATATGTATAAACTAGTATAAACTAGTAGTATACAGTACTAAAATTAAAGGAGGGTGGAGGAGGGTTAGAGAAGTTACTAAGGAGGGAAGGAAACTATTGAAAATTCTGTTTTTCAGTGAATCCTGGAACACTGAAAAAATAAAATTATTATAAAAAAGAGAACATTCTGTTTTTACAAATACTGTGTCATTTAAATTTTCATGAGTTTTTGAGCCCATTTTACAGATGAAGAAATGGATTTAGAGAGGTTAAGTAATCTGAATTACTGGTAACTGGGGAAAGTTTTGAAGGCAGATCTCACTGATGGCAAAAATACAAGCAGTTTTCTTCATCAGGATTTTTGGTAATGATCAGAGGTCTCTTCTAACTAATTTGCTTTACTTTTGGACTTTGCTGTTTGGCTTATTAAAAGTGGAGAAATGATATTCTTGAACCACTGGGGCCTCTTGATGTAAAGCTAATATCTTCTGAGACCTCTGATTTCTAGTGTAATGTATTAAACTCTGCAGAGAGTGGGATAGGCAGTTAATTGATTGCGACTGCTAATATGATTCGAGCACCTGAGTGGTGCCATTAGGTCTATATCCTTAGGAAATTATTTTCTGTACTTCACCCTCATCTCTTTCTCAGGGTAAAAGCACCTTCTATCCGTGTGAGTTCCACATTACAGAAAGGACTGTGTAAGGTTGGCCACACCCTCTTGGCCCCTCTTTATCCTTGCACGTCCCACCTAATGTTGCATCCATATGTTGGTTGGTTGGCAACCTGCTGGTCACCGAGAGCAGCAGCTCTTAAGATCCCTAAGGTTAGAAAGCAGTTGTTTCCAAACTTTGGCTTGTGCACTGGAATCACTGGGCATTTGGGTATTTGAGTACCGCCATTACAGATTATGATCCTGTAGGTCTAGGAGGGCCTGGGAATCTCTATATTTTAAGAGTCTTTGTGTTCACAAAGTTCCTCCAGCAGTGCATAGAGATGAGAACTACAGTTGTATAGGCCGTTTTTTGTTTTTTTTGTTTTTTTTTTTTTCTTTATTTGCAGTGGTAGTTTGCAGGGGGAAGGAGTTTCTGTTAGAATAACTTGGGAGGCTTGTTATATACTTAAATACTGGGCATGCTGGATCCAGAGGGGTGGAATGTATTAAGGAACACACCAGTATTTAAACAGTCTCTGATTGGACCTTACTCTTAGTTGCAATGGGTTGGTAAAAGTGTGTATTAATCAAATAGTAGCTAGATTTGCTATATATTATGGCATATGGATTTCCGTATGCTGAAGATTTAGCAATTATAAATACATTTAACTTTAAAACAAGTATGTCATATACTTGAATATTCCTTTGATTCAGAAGCTTCTTTGGAACTTTGAAGTACTTCAGAATCTTTATTAATGTGAATTACCACTGCTGGTGATCCAGAAGGTGACAGGTTAGAGTGGTGTTGGGGAGATTACTCTTCTTTCCAGAGTGAATTTCATGTCTCGAATTTTCAGAAATGTTCTGTTTGTTGAAATCATTGCCAAGGATGGGACTCCTGAAAAGAAACTGGTGTCCTAAAAGGTATTAAATCAGTATCATTAGAGGCAGGAATGAAGGAAGCAGAGAAGAAAAATTACTTAACTACATTTTGCTTGATAGATTTGTGGGTAGAGGGTGGATAACTGGGGGAGAGGATCAGACGGGTTCTTACAGTGTTTTACTCTGTTACTTTGTGTTGGTAAGATATCAGTACAGTGGATCAGCTAGGACACCTAAAATCTGCACATACCCAAATAATATCGCTCCATCTAGGAATACACTGTGGCAGGGGTGAGAAGACTCGGGCTCCTTGTAACTGGGAAGCTTGGGGTCAGATGTCCAAGAGGAAGCAATGGCTGGCAGAGATGGGACGCGGAGTGTATGGGCACGCACCGTGTAGACAGGACTGGATCCTCTGATTTTGGATCAAAATGAGCAAAACTCCCAAATCTGTCATTTTGCTTGGTTATAAGGAATGCAGCTTGGAGTGGTCAACTAAATAGTAGTTTTAAAGAGGTTTATCTAATGTAGGATGCTGCCATTTTGCCACTTTTAAGAAAGTTTTCATCAAAGCTGACTGAAGGAAAAGATTGTCTTCTAAAAAAGCAATTATATTTTCAAAATTTAAGCAATTTCAAATGGTTTTGCTTAGACCTAGTATGTGATAGTGTACCTTTGAATTGGAAGAAAAGAGAAGCTACCTGAAGGATTTATTACTCTCTTTGCAGATTAAACTAAAGTTGTTAAAACGAAGCTGAAGTTATAAGCGGTTACATTGTAAATTTGGAAAAATAGAGAGTTAGTATATGTCTGTGGCATTTGTGGACTGTGTTTATGGTTTTCACTGTTTGATAGGGCCCAGAGAATTTTTACGTAGTTTTTTAGATGTAGCAGTCTGGGATGGTCAGGCATGTTAAAGGATCTTGAATGGGGGTGCCGTTAAGGTAGTTGGATTGTATCATTTGCCCGTTTGCTTGGCATGTGCAGTCACTATCTCAGTTAGTGCTGTGCTCATACCTAATACACACTGCTGTGTATATATACACTCCTGAAAAACCTCTCATTCTGCAAAAATTCACACACTACATCTAACAGCTGTGGAGAGAAGTCGGATTAAGGCTCGACTACTTAAAGCTATGGAACTTTGTAACCAGAGCACTAACAAAAACAAGGACAATCCAGATAAAAAACACCAGCACAGTAGTTTTGGGTGACATTTGCACTCCACACCAAGATGATTCTTGGCCTTATTTTATCCGGGGACATGTTTTTCTTTGATGTGTAGATTCTTGTAGCTACTGGCTTCTACTGGAGGCCGGTTTCACTGTAATTAAAACTCTGATGTAAGGTGTAACCTTCCTATGGTTTCACCTCATCACAAGAAAGTGATAAGCATGACGGGGACCGAAGCCACCAAAGTAACCACTGTTTGAATCAAAGGAAGGTAAGACTTTGGTAAGTCTCACCAGTTTTCTTGAAATCTTCATTCTGTTTTTCCTTCCATGTTTTTCTCATTATTTGTGAAAAATCTTGCTCTTGATAGCTCCAAAACTTTAACCTGCTGGGAAGAATCAACTCATGAGCCAGCACTACTTTCCATATACACTGTTGTCATTCCCGTTTTGCCAGTCAAGTGTGACCGAGTCCATCTTACAGAAGCAGGCATTTTGCAATCACTGACATATTTTTGAATCTGTGACGGTGTCAAGATGCAGCTCTTAAAAATACCAGGGTTCTGCTGTTTTGGAAATTTCTAATTTTGGAGTATGCGTGTTCCAAGGTTAAGTGAACTTTATTACCCTTCTCATGCTTTGTTGGCCCCTACATACAATAAAGAAGTGAAGAAGGGCTATTTTAATCCATTTTAAAATTTCTGCTTCTGTAATAGTCACCGGATGGAATGTGGTAATGTCTCAGTGCCGCATCATTTGAACTATACATGTGGAGCAGGAATGCTTTTACATTTTGGTTCATTTGAGATGTGGTTATAGTGAGCTCTTAAATTGAAATTCATCTGAGCATACAGTAAACAGAAAAAGGAGCAACAGTAGCCAGTTGTCAAGGAAAAGACTGATGGCTAGAATAAACAGACGGCTTTCAGCAATATAAACATTCTGTTTTCATAGAGTTGGCTTTTTTTAAAGGATGATTGGGAGAATTTCTACATTAAGTAGAAGTTAGTTAAATGTGAAAGGCAGCAAATATACAACATTTATGTTAATGACTGTTACAGCTTGTTTCCTCAGTAACTGTAGTAACAAAATTTTCAGTGGCTTAAAACAGTAGAGAAATTCTATCTCCTTTGGGTGGTCCTGACTGATAGTGGCTTTGACAGTCTTTAGGGACTCAACCCTCTCAGCACCAAGCCAGTGAAAGGAAAGAATGCGGAGAAAATGCAATTCCTTCCTAAAAGCCCTACCTTGAAGTGACACATATCACTTGTCCTTAACAGTCCCTTGTGAGGAACTAGCTCTGAGACCATAAACAGATCCGGGGAGGCTGGGAAATATAGTCCTGCCCAGGCAACAGCTTCGTATTCTAGTAGAAGAAGCGTACATTTGGGATGGCAGACTCAGAAAGAAAGAATTTTATGCTTAGACCAGGTATCCTTCAGATTAATGGCAGGTGTCTGTGTGTCCATGTGATATAAATTGCTACTGATTAAAGTATAGAAGAGACAGTTTCTTTTAGAACTTTGATTTATGTCTTAATTCAGTATTTTAGGATTCATGAGCCATGTCAGGCCTCTTTAAAAGTGTAAAAACCCTCTTTAGCCTGAGGGTCATATAAAAACAGGCCAACCCCTACTTTAATTGGTCAGGTAAAATAAATAACTGTTTAAATTAACCTTTAAAAATAACTAAGTTCACATATTTTAAGTGCGATCCATACTAACTATACTAAATTGAAATATAATGAAATAATACAACTGGAGGTTTTTTTTTTTTTAAAGATTTTATTTATTTATTTGACAGAGAGAAACACAGCTAGAGAGGGAACACAAGCAGGGGGAGTGAGAGAGGGAGAAGCAGGCTTCCCGCTGAGCAGGGAGCCCTATGTGGGGCTCGATCCCCGGTCTCCGGAATCATGACCTGAGCCGAAGGCAGTCGCTTAACCAACTGAGCCACCCAGGCGCCCCCCAACTGGAGTTTTAAATAATGTTTTTTCAGATGAAGTTTAATTGAGGCAGAAGTGGTCCTCAGAAACTAAATAAAAAGTGTTGTGGCCCTATATCTAGCCCTTGTCAGCGTTTCAAGTTTTAAAAAATGGTTCATCTGATTTAGGACAGTTTGGGATCTTGGTAAGTGAGCACAGCTGATAGAACTTGAGCAAAATTATGTCCCACCAATTTTGGGGACCTAGTTGGGTGCTGTTCCGCTATAAGAACCCCTGAAAGTCACTTGTTTTTCATCTCTTAATTGCAGAGACCTAAATATATGTATACAGTTCAGACTTAGATTTGGAATTTTAGCTAAACCTTTATATTATAAAATTTCTAATTCTGTTTGTTAATAACCACTGGGGCTGGATTAAAATTAAAAATTCCTTACAAAGTTGTCAGAACGTCTAAGTATGAGTCAGTGTAAAACTCAAACTAAAATGTTTTCATCAAAGCATGTCAGTCTGTTTTATAAGTTCTTATTGAAATCCATAAAATATTTTAAAAGATAGAATCTGTTACTCTAGTATTGAAGGTTTAACAGTCAGTTGTTGTTAAGAGACTTATTCTTTTAACTCCAGATATTATTTAGGTTATATCTTCTGGTATTCTTTTTTTTTTTAAAGATGTATTTATCGGGGCGCCTGGGTGGCTCAGTTGGTTAGGCGACTGCCTTCGGCTCAGGGCATGATCCGGGAGACCCAGAATCGAGTCCCACATCGGGCTCCCTGCTCGGCGGGAGGCCTGCTTCTCCCTCTCTCACTCCCCCTGCTTGTGTTCCCTCTCTGGCTGTGTTTCTCTCTGTCAAATAAATAAAATCTTTAAAAAAAAAAAAAGATGTATTTATTTATTTTAGAGGGAGTGAGTGTGAGAAGGCTGGGGAGGGGCGTAGAAGGAGACAGAGAGACAATCCCAAACTCCACGCCAGACGCAGGGGATCCCAGGACCCTGACATCATGACTTGAGGCAAAATCAGTCAGCCACTTAACCGAGCCACCAGAAGCCCCTCTGGTATTCTGCTTTTAAAAATTAGGTTCCTGAAACATTAAAATAGTAAATATGCGTGTTATTTAGAAGCCATTTAATCATTAAAGTTCTTCCATATAATATCACCACCTGTTGAGACTGTTTGAGGAGTCTAGATGAAGTTGCTTGTTTTTCCTACAAAGCCAGCATCTGTGACCTGTATGGCTAATAAGTAATTAGTATCTTCTCAGACTGTTGCACTTGAGTGATAAAACTGCGAATTAAAATTGGAATAAAAACTATATACTAAAACCTTTAACAGAAGCTATAAATGGTGTTATAGGTCAGCTATGCTTTATGTGAGATAAAAGCTTTTGTCCCATTGATTTATTAATATAATTTTAATACTTTCAGTATATTTATTTATATTACCTGGAGTTGCTTTAGTTTTTCTGTCCCACTCTTCCATCTGTTGTAGCCAGGTGATATTACCCAGACTGCAGACAGACCTGACTCCCCAGTATTGTGTAAAAGCCACTGGGTGACCCTGTCTGAGCCTGACCAAAGTAAGTACTGTTACATCCATGCATTCCAGAATGGATCCTGCTGTAGATGTTATAATGCTTACAGTATTTAAAAGCTTATTCATAAGGCTTTTCAGTTGTTAATTCATATATTCACTTTGGGGTGGACTCTGCAGAATCATACTTACTAGCATTATACTACTGTTAACACAGACTTCAGGGAACTCTTGTCAAGGCCAGATAAACAATGAATTCTTTAACTTGACATAATACTCTTGATTGACACAGATACAGTCTTAAATATAATTTTTTAAACAATTGAGCAAATAGCACCTCACACCCATTAGAATAGCTACAGAAAAAAACAAAAACAAAACAAAAAACAAAGACAAAACCAATAAAAACAACAAGCCAAATGACAAGTATTGGTGAGGGTGTGGAGAAGCTGGGACCCATGTGTGGTCTTGGGAATATAAAACAGTGCAGCCGTATGGAAAACAGTACGGTGGCTCCTCAGCAAGTTAAGTGTAGGTTTATATGTGATTCTGCAATTACATTTCTGATTATATACCCAAAAGAACTGAAAACAGGGACTTGAAGAGATATTTGTACCCCTATGTTCATAGCAGCATTATTTATTTATAACTGCTGGAAGGTGGAAACAGTCCCAGTGCCCAGGATGGTTGAATAGATAAACAAAATGTAGCATGTACATAGACTATTACTCAGCCTAACAAAGGAAGGAAATTCTGACATATTCTACCACGTGGATGAACCTTGAGGGCATTATCCTAAGTGACATAAGCCAGTAGCAAAGGGACAGATGTTGTCTGATTCCACTTCTATGAGGTACCTAGATGGTACAGTGCACAGAGACAGAAAGAAGAGTGGTGGTTGCCAGGGGCTTGGGGGAGGGGGAATAGGAAACTAGGTACAGTTTCAGTTTGGGAAGATGAAGAGAGTTCTGTGGTCGGATGCTGGTGGTGGTTGCACCATGAATATATTTCACACCACTGTACACTTAAACATGATTAAGGTGGTAAATATTATGTGAAGTGCATTTTACCGCAGTTAAAAAAAAGATCAACAACTTTCAGATATTTTTCACTTCTTTCTAGGCTTACAACTTAAAACATACAAACAGATGAGCAAACGAAGAAAATCTTTTTCTCTTCCTTGCCCAGGACCGTTGCCAGTTTAAAAAACAAAACGATACTAATACCTATCCTCCTAGCCAACCCATTCAGCCTATAGCATACCTCTTACTCGTGTTTTAGCCAGACTGTCCAGCCGGTGACTAGTCTCACTTGTCTTACCTAAAAATATTTAAAAATTGGTTACTTCTGTAATAACACAGTGTGATCCTCGATAGGTAAAAAGTTAGTCCTGGTGTTATCTTCCACGATGACACCTGTAGTGTCAGATTTGAAAGAGAGTACCCCAGTGTTACTAAATCTGAAATTACTTCAGTAAAAAATAGTATTTTAAATCAAAAGAGTGCTCTTGCAGATTCTCCCTCCTATGGCATGACATGTGGGCATGAGGCTCCATGATGCCTGATGAGCGCTGAGGGAGCCACCAGGGCCTCGGCCTTCGGAACATGCCTTCTGGAGTCGGAGTGATTGCTTTCAGGCTTGCCTTAGACCAACTTGGGCAAATTATTTAACCTATTTCTGAGTTTCCTCATAAGTAAAATACTGTTTATTTTGGGTACTAAGATTAGGAACAGTTTTATGGAGGTTGTTTGAGAATTAGTAGTTAATGCATGTGAAGTCAGAGAATAGCACTTGATGTATAGTAAGTGCTCACTAAGTAAGTGTTGGATAGTAACAGCTTTCCCACCTGGCCCAGAGTATTAAGGAGTGTATTTGTCATTGATAAGGTTCTACCTGGCCAAATTTTCCTCCTTTTCAGTTATCCAACCCTCTTTCTATACATATCAAAGTACCTTGCTCAAGTGTTCAGAGTAAATTCTCCAAATAAAGATGTAATAATGCTGAAGTAGTTATAAATATGTATGTATTAAGTGCCTGTTCTTTTTTTCTCGGATCTTTTTATTTTTTATCAACATATGATGTCTTATTTGTTTCAGGGGTATGGGTCTGTGATTTATCAGTCTTACGTGATGCACAGCACTCACCATAGCACATACCCTCCCCAGTGTCCATAAATGCCTGTTCTTATTGTAAGTGAAATCAAGGAGAAAACTATAGTCACTTTGTCATTTATTTAGCTTTGGTAAATGCTGGTATAAAAATTAGGTTATGTATATTCAAGAATAAAATTAGGCAGGCATGTCTTCTGATATAAAAGTCAAAACCATCTAGCACCAAAAAAATCTAAAACGGGAGCTATTTTTAGAGAAAAAATGTTGTGGCGCCTGGCTGGCTCAGTCACTGGAGCATGTGACTCTTGATTTTGGGCTTGTAGGTTCGATCCCCATGTTGGGTGTAGAGATTACTTAAAGTCTTAAAAAGAAAAAAGTTACTGTAAAATATTATCATGCATATATAAACTTTTGACGGAAAAAGAGTTCACCACCCTTTAGTTGATAAGGAGAATATTGTGTATAAATCATTTACGCAGCAACCCTTTAAAATCCTCTCATCAAGGAAGGATATTAACCAGCCATTTTACAACCTTTCCAAACAACATTATTGACAGATCTTACTTCTTTAACCCTGCTATGGCCAGATCAAAGACCTTCAGTGGCCCCACTTTGTTCACAGAACATACCCAAACTTTTAAGTAGTGTTTTGGGAGACTCTTTGGTCATCATAGCTGGAGAGTACTGCTGGCATCTAGGGAATTGAAACAGATGCTACTGAATATTCTGCAGTGCATGGGACAGTTCTCTGCAACAAAGACTTAAGTATGCACATCTAAAACAGAGAGAGCCAATGTTGAGAAACCTCTACTTAATCAGCCCTTTGAATTGTTCTGTTCAAATTCTGATTTGTTATGACCTCTTTTAATTGTTATCTCTTCCATGAAAATGGATCCAGGTCTGTCCATTCAAACAGTCACTCTTGACTGTGAACTTTGTTAGGGAAAGTATTTTTGGTACTTAGAATTTTTATTTTTTATCTTATTTATAATTTGTTCTTTTCTTCCTTACTCCTTGAAAAGTAGGTTCTATGTCTGATTCATATTTTCTTTGCAGAGAGCTTTGAATATAGTAGGATGTGCTACTTGTTTGAAAGCATGAACAAACATGGCATTAAAACATTGCATGGTGTTGGCATGGCAACTAAGCCATATGCAAGTGAATGATGGATATTGAGTACATCAACAGACGGGTGTAAAGGGGAGTTTCTGAACATGCCTCCGGAGTCGGGCTTTGGTGAGGGGTAGGACTTCCAACACTAGGTGATGCAAATATTAGTCTAAATGCACACACACACACACACACACACGGAATATTTTCATTCTAGTGCTGCCAACTTGGGTTTGCTTGTGGACAGTTCCCTAGGGTCTGGTTGGCTCAGGTGGTAGTTAGAATCTTTTGCCTTGGAAATCTTAAATGAACTGGAAGTATATAGTGCCTTATTTTAATCTGTTGTCTGTGTTTGGTGGCTAATGTCGAGGTGTCCGGTAGGAATTAGTACGTTAATAATCAGTTATTTATTTTTTTTAAAGGCAGCATCTGTCAACTTGTAGTCCTGTGGCCTTGGTTGGATTTTCTCCGGCCAGATGCCTGTTCTTTCGGCTACTGGACTCCTGTGGGCTCAGACAGAACCAAAGCCAGTCAGAAAATGGAGAATTAAGGAAGTTTTTATCCTTACTTTAGCAATTGTCGCTTAAGGGCTTTATCTTCGTTTTATTTATAACCCAAATTACACTAAAACTAGTTTTCTATTTGATCTAAGTTCTTCTCTCAAGAATTTCTTTTTTTTTTTTTTAACCTTTCAGATGTTTGTACTTAAAAATTCACTTTTGGGGCTCCTGGGTGGCTCAGTCGGTTAAGTGTCTGCCTTCGGCTCAGGTAATGATCTCAGGGTCCTGGGATCAAGCCCCATGTTGGGCTCTCTGCTCAGTGGGGAGCCTGCTTTTCCCTCTGACTCTGCCGCTCCCTGTGCTGTTCCCCTGCTTGTGTGCGCGCGCTCTCTGTCAAATAAATAAATAAAATCTTAAAAAAAAAATCCTTTTTTTTTTTGTGGTTGGGAAATTTTGTATCCTTTTTTCCTCCTCTAAGTTTAACGTGTATGTCCTAAAAGTGTTCTATTGTACTCTTTCATAACTGCCTGATGACCACCTAAAGTCACAGAAGGAAGACTATGAAGCAGTCCATTTTTAACACAGGAACTTTTTTGGCCCACTTGTAATTTTCCAAGTTTCTTAATATTATTCTTGAGGTTGCTGCCTCAGGCCCAGAGCTGATAAACTTTCAGAAGATCATGCCAGAGTAAACTGATTCATCGTGGAACATGTGAAGTTACTGGTTTGACCAAAATACACGTTTGTGGCCTGTCTTCAGTCATTTTGCCAGTGATGGTGTCAATTAGGTTAACATAGGATGGTTTCCTGCTGCTGCTTGTTGGTTGGAACACCAGCCTCTGTGGCCCAGTACCCTGCAGTCCCTGCTGGACCCGGATCTCTTGCCTCTGTTATAAAACAACGTATGATGAGATTAGTTCTGTGTAGTTCACAGCACGGAAGGCCCGCAGACTTCAGGCTTTTTATGTCAGAGAAGCCTCAGCTGGGTGGTATCTTGGACTATACAGTAGACCATTGTTATCAGTTTTGTCCTAAGGCTGCTGTGACAAAGTATCACAAACTGGGTGGCTTCAAACAACAGAAATTTTTTCTCTCACCTTTCTGGAGACAAGTCTGAAACCAAGGTGTCAGAAGGGCCATGATCCTCCTGAGACTGGTTGGAAGGAGTCCTTGTCTATTCCTGGCTCCTGGGAGTGGCAGCCCGTCCTCTGCCTCCAGCTCCATGACTTTGTTATCTGCTTCCGTTGTCATTTCCCCCTGTTTTCTGGGTCCAGATTTTTCCTTTCCTTAGAAGGATATCAGTCATATTGGGTTAAGGCCCAGCCTACTCTAGTATGATCCCATGTTCACATACTACATTTCCAACTACCCTGTTTCCAAATAAGGTCATATTTGGAGATCCTAGTGGTTAGGACTCTCCCATATCTTTTGAAGGTACACAGTTCAATCTGTGACACCCAGGAATTTAGCATAGCGGGGTTTAAACTTCTCTTTTATCATCAGTCTGGCTAAGAATGAAGGCTGTGTGGGTATACATCTCTCTTCAGATAAGGGAATTAGGTGTTGATGACAGTGTGCTGTAATGAAGGTTATGGAATAGGTCAGTCTGCGCTTCGCGGTGTGCTAACTAGGAGTCTTTGTGGCTGGGCTGGAGTGATGTTCAACGCCTTGCTCCACCTAACTTCATACTGCAACCACAGCAGATCTGGTTGGGCTTTGTTACCACATTACTTTAATCCTGCAGATAATGCCTTTCTCTCGGGTTCTGTCGTGCCATTGGCTTAGGCTTTGGAACAGAATACTGGGTTCTCAGAGTCTGCGTTTGCCCACTGGTGGAATGCGAACTCTGCCTCCCTGGTATGGTTATTCAAGGTTTGGAGGAGATAGTGTTGGCATTGTATCTGAGACACCTGGCGTGTTTGCTCTGTGGGAGTTGCCCTCTCCTCCTCTCCGTCTTCTCTTAGCTTTGGCCATGCTGAAAATGGCTGTCAGCGGAGCAGCTGGCGTCCTTCGCGCTGCCAGCAGTAATGTCTTGCTGCCAGTGGTGCCAGACTTTGCCCAGGGTTGCACTGCCTCAAAATAGTAACCAGGAAGACGACCAGAGGAGGTCTCTTGTTCCGATTTAGAGGCTTTATGGGGATTTTTCTTTGAGAGAGATGCTCACACCTTACCATGATGCACTGGTTGCTTGTGGATCTTGGTCCCAGTGAGTGCAGCGTCTTGGGGCTCCATGACACCCCGTTTACCCCTGGGGGGTAGACCTCATCTGCTTTCTCACCCAGGTTTTTAAATAGTCTTGGATTTGGGGATGGCAGGGAATTCTGTGGGACAGTACCTGAATGTGTCAGAAAAGACTTTGATAAGAAATTTGGCTTGACATAACTTTTTAAAAAGTATATACATTTATTTAATCAATAAAGGTATGATTCAGTAAAATCGCCAGTTTACCAGCATATTTGAAACCATTTCTTATCTTTCCAAGTATCACTGTCATGCTTAAGTTTTCTTTTGGGGGAATTTGTTCTTGACATAGTAAATATACCAGATGCTTGCTTATCATCTGTCATAATATGCCAATTTACTCAGCTCACCCTCAGTTTCTGACTTTGTAAATTGAAAATGATAGTACCTATTTTATTAATCTTTTTTTAAGATTTTTATTTATTTGAGAGAGGGCACAAGTGGGGAAGAGGGTCTGAGGGAGAGGGAAAAGCAGACTCCCCATGAGCAGGAAGCCCAACGTGGGGCTTGATCCCAGGACTCTGGGATCATGACCCGAGCTGAAGGCAGATGCCTAATTCACTGAGCCCCCCAGGTGTCCCTTATTTTGTCAGTCCTAAGACAGTTATGAGCATCAGACCAGGATTTAGACATGTTGGTCAGTTGGATTTAGATCATTTCTCAGATTTATTTCTGTTATGGAATTCTTCAATTTTTTGAAATCAAATAGATTATAAAAGTGCTTTCAAGAAGCTAAGTATGTAACTCTGTGATAAGATGAGTTTGGAAACACTGGGCCTACAAGTTGGAAAGCTTTAAAGTGAGTTTTACGAGGTTGGTTGTTTTATATCCATGGAATAGGGCATGATATAACCCATCTTCGGAGGTCAGAAATTAGATTTAATTTGTCAGACTTTAAATGGAAACAGCTCTTCTCTAATTTTTTTTTAGAAGGACAAAGTTGCAAACCTGCATTTTTGTAGTGGCATGATGCTATTTCAACAGTCAAAGATCATAAAAAATGCTGATGAGTATCATTGATAGATATCATTGACAGACTGCTGAAGGTACAGTGATTATGTTGAGATGTCATTGGTCTGGTAGGCAAGGAGAACATACTGGACAAGGTTTTAAAAATCTTGTGTTGCTTTCAGTGTGAAATAATGATCTTCAAGCAGATAATCAAAAGTTCAAAAAAATTCTTTTTGAGAACCTACTACGGAGGGATAGGAGGCTGGATCTTGCAAACAAATTCTATTCCTTTTTTTCCCTCCTGTATTATTGTAAAATCAGTTGTCACTCACTTGATTTAGAAAGGAGGAAGGGGATCCTAATGCTTGTAGATTACTTTAGAACTTTGGTTAAATATTCTCCTTTCTAGAATGTGGCTTGGGGCCTGTGAGAGGTGAAAAGAGCCTTTGGTGATTCTTTTCTCTTCTGCCTCAGTGGAGAGTGGGAAGGGAGCTAATGGAGAGAGCTGCGGGACTTGCTCAGGAGACTGTAGGTGAGAGCAGGAATTGGAAGAAGGCTAAGGGCAAGGTCTCTTCCCTGTAAGTCAGTGTAACCTCTGAATGGATTAGTAAGCATCCAAACGAAGGCACTTTGTGTTCTCAGCTATAGTCACATCCACTTTGTTCCTTGAATCAAAGGAAGGAACAGAATGTCTAATTATAATAATCTTCTAATAATTACAATATTTTGCATTCGTTTTCTTTTAAAAATCTATTTGAGTAACTACTAGCCTTCAGAAGATGTTGGAAAATAGTATTTAGGCAGCAGCTGGCAGCTACCAGTGTTGGGAGTCTGTGCAGTGCGTGGATCGTAAAAGATTTCATTAGTTGGACATACACTTTGATTTCCTTATTGCAGCACGAGTACATTCTCTTGAGCAGCTGCTTTGGAGAGAAATGTACAATAAACATTTCTACACTTGTTTTAAATATGTGGGTTTTGTTGGAGTGTCACTTGCCATCTGGTAGAAAGAGGAGTGACTTACTGCTGGAGAGGAAGTGATTGGAATTCCCACACGTGTTCCTAACGCGAGCTCAGGTTCCCTGTTCGCTTTGTATCCACCGAGAGGAAAATTGACAGCTGTAATTATTTCGTTCCATCAGATCCTTAGGAAGAACTATATGTAGGATAGGATTTATAGAGATAGGTTTTGAACTGTACCAGGTACAGTTAGTAGTTGTTTTAATTTGAAAGCAAATATTTTTCATACATGTGTATTGAAAATTAAAATTTTTAAACAAAAAATATTATAAATAAAAGACAGACAAAAACACCAATACATGTTAAAAAAAAACACCTGAAAGTCCCCTTGTCATCCCAAATCACCATCGCCAGGAAGGTGCTGCGTCCATCTCCTCCTCCTCTCCCCGCTGTGTGCTATCAGCTGACTAGATACCAGAGTGATCTGTGAATACAGCTCTTCTACTAGTGACTGTGGTTGCCTCATAACTACATCGCTTGCTGGTTCATACTGGCGATCACACATTAGTTCTCTGGAGGCCTCGGGTGTTAAAGGACTGATGGGTGTTGACTGAGTAAAGGAAGACTCTGGTTCATCAGGGAAGTGGCCAGAAAGGGTCATTGTCCTTAATTGGTACTTACTCGTAATTGGAAAAACTGCCATCACAATGCCTCACTTACATCGAGGGCTTCTTAAGTGCAAGGCATTAAGTGTGTTATATGTGTGTTACTGAGTCCTCATAGCAACCCTGTGAGGTAAGGACTGTTATCCCCATTTTAGAGAGGTGGAAACTGAAGCCCTGAGAAGTGAGGAACTTGCCCAGTGTCATAGAGCTTAGAGAGATTCAGATTTAGCTGCTCTGGCTCCAAAATCCCATTCTCACGATGTGGTACCATCTTTCGAGAACACACCTGTGTTCTCTGGAAGCTGTTTTTTTTTAAAGCCTACCCTTTGCCCCAGGAATTAGGTGAATGGAAATTATAGATATGTTAATAACTTAAACACCAGAGAAGAAATTCTGTATAATTAAGTATATGACTTGAAACAATTCTTCTGTTGCCAGACTGCTTGCGGGAATCTTCCTTCTGGTTTTGCTTTGTTAAAGTAAACGTTTCCCCCCATGAGTCTTCTGTAGTATTTTATTCTGGATTTTTTTTTTTTTTTTTTTTTTTTTTTTTGCCTGCATTCCGGCTTTTGCTCCTGCTGAGTAGGCAAACATATCTAGAGACAGCCACAGAGTAAAGGAAAAGAAAAGCTTTGCAGTTTAAAATTGATTTCTGTGGAAGCTTTTTCTGTTTTTCAAAAAAAAGAAAAAGAAAAAAAATCCTTCTGTCTTGTCATCCCCAGCTTACAGTCAACCAAATCCATTCTATTTAGGAGGTAGGCGTGCGTGTGTAGCAAGCGCTCAGAACGGGGTGGATGCCGCTGTGATAATCAGGTGATGTCCGGGAGCAGCTCTGTCGTTGAGGAAGGGTACTTGTGTGAAAGTGGGGTGTGGAGGAGGAAACTCGCCAAGGTGGCCAGGCCAACCTAAAGTATGTGCTGTTGTGAAAGAATGGCATTTTGAGGGCCAGCGCCCTTAATTTCTAGTAATTCGTGGTGAGACAGGCAGTGTCCCAGACTGATCCCTACCCCCCAAACTATCTTTTCGATTAGCTCTCTGTATGCGCCTATGCACCTTTGTGTGTGTGTGTGTGTGTATGTGTGTGTGTGTGTGGGCGTGTGCACACCCCTAATTCTAGCACCACCCGAATTCTTTTTTTTTTTTTTAAGATTTTTGTTTATTTATTTGACAGCGAGAAACACAGCGAGAGAGGGAATACAAGCAGAGGGACTGAGAGAGGGAGAAGCAGGGAGCCCGATGTGGGACTCCCGGGTCTCCGGGATCATGACCTGAGCTGAAGGCAGTCGCTTAACCAACTGAGCCACCCAGGCGCCCCGCCCCGCACCACCCGAATTCTTAATGGCAGTTTTTGTTCTGAGGTGCCTAGTGTACAGTTAACCTCTGCAGTGGGCCACACGCCTGCAGTCCTTTCTTCCTCATGCTCTTCTGTGTGTGCACGAGGCATGTGACATTTACAATAATGCAGACTTTAGCAACTCAAGAATAACGTATATAAAGAGGACACAGTGTTCTCTTAGTTTTATCCTTATAGTTTCTAAACTAGTAAGAGTCAAGAATTCAAGGTTGTGTTAACCTGGTCCTTAAACTGGAAAAGCCATTGTGAAGGGTGATAGAACAGAATATTATTATTCTGTTGTCACAGTAGAGGTTAATACGTATGTTCCTCTGTAAATTATTCAAATCTAAGAATATTTTCCAACATTGCAGAGACTTAAATACAAACACGGGTTTTGAGAATGAGTTGTGTATACAGATGCTGTTGTTTTTCCCCACTGAGGCTTTGCTTCAGCACTTGAGATATGAGGATCAGAATGTCAAAGAGCAGCATTTATTTTTAGCAGCTTAAGATGTAATTGACCATAAAACTTCCCCACTTAAAGGGTATAATTCCATGTTTTTAGTATATTCAAAAGAGTTGTACAACCATCATCACTATTTTAGAACATTTTCATCCCTTCAAAAAGAAACCCTGTGCCCTTTGTCAGTCACTTCCCATTCTCCCTTTTCCCCAGCCCCTGAGAACTATGAACCTGCGGCCTGTCTTTGTAGAGTTCTGGACGTTTCATAGGGATAGAAATCCTACAAGACTTAGGATATATTATCTGTTCTAACCGGCTTCTTTCACTTCCACATAGTGTTTCAGGGGTCATCTGTAGAGTAGCCTGTAGCAGTGTCAATAGTCCATTCCACTTATGGCTGAATAATAGTCCATTGTGTGGATTTACTACATTTTGTTTATCCACTTAGCAGTCGATAGACATTTGGGTTGTTTCCACTAGTTGACTGCTATGAGTAGTGTTAAGTTTTTGTATGGACTATATTTTTATTTCTGTTGGGCGTATCACCTAGAAGTGGACTTGGTGGGTCCTGTGATAATTCTGTGTGTAACATTGTGAAGGACTGCACACAGCAGTGTGCTGGCACTGTAATTCATTCTTTGTTCAGTACAACACATTAGCTAAGGGCCAGGGGCTTGGTTAAGTACTCTTGTTTAAGACTTCCTTGGGATACTAGTCACCCAGATCTAACATCATACCCAATTAGAAATTGCAGACTATTTTCATGCCTCTACAGGAGAAATTTTATTATATACATCAGTGAGATCATATAGATTCTGTTCTCTTGCTCTGCTTCTACATTAAAAACAGTTCTTGTGGTAAAATATATTAACATAAAATCTATATTAACCATTTAAGATTTTTATCATTGTGGTAAATATGCATAATATAAATTACTGTTGTAGCCATATGTATTTTTATTATGAATATGTGTAACATTTTACCATTTTAATGTGTACAGTTCATACATCCTCAGTGTTGTGTAATCATCAGCACCGTCCATCTCCAGAACTTTTTCATCATGCCACACAGACCCTTTATCTATTCAACAGTAATTCCTAGTGTTCCTTTTCTGCAGACCCTGGTTACCTCTCTCCTCCTTATCTTTATGTGTTGGTCCATTCTAGGTACCTCTTATAAGTAGAATCATACGTCCTTTTGTGTCTGGTTTATTTCACTTAGCATATTTTTTTAAGGTTCTTCTGTCTTATAGCATGTGTCACAGTTGCATTCCTTCTTAAAACTGAATCATAATCCACTGTATAGACATACAGTGTATTTACCTGTTTGTCAGTTGATGGATATTTGGGTTGTTTCTACCTTTTGGCTTTTTGGGATGATGCTGTTGTGAACACTGGCATACAGATGTCTGTCTGCGTTCTTGCTGTCGCTGCTTTTGGGTACAGACCTAGGCGTAGAATTGCTGGATCATATGGTGATTCTGTTTAACTTTCGCGGTAACTGCCAAACTGTTTTCCTCAGCAGTTGCACTACTTTACCTTGGCATTAAGTACATTCCCGCCAGCAGTGTGCAAGTCTTCTGATTTCTCCACATCCTCACCAAGACTTATTTTCCATTTTTCTCATTATAGGTAACCTAGTGGGTATGAAGGTATCCCATTGTGGTTTTGACTTGCATTTCCCTAATGAGTGATGATGTCTAGCATCTAATGCACTGTTAGGCATTTATATGCCTTCTTTGGGGGAAATGTCTATTCAAATCCTTTACCCATTTCACTGGCTTATCTTTTTGTTCAGTTGTAGGAGTTCTTTATATATTTTGATATCAGTCCCATAACAGCGTATGATTTGGAAATATTTGTTTTCCTATTCTTTGGGTAGTTCTTTCACTTTCTTCATGTATTGAGTGATCTTTGCATTCCAGAATAAATCCCAGTAGGTCCTGGTGATTACATTTTTTTTTAGTATATCGTTGGATTTGGTTTGTTAGTATTTTTTCAAGGGTTTTCTGCATATGTTCATAAAAGATACCTGTTTTTAATATTCTTGTGATGTCTTTTTCTGGCTTTGGTATCTGTGTATTGCAGCCTGATAGAATGAATTGAGAAGTGTTCCCTTCTATTCTTTGAAAGAGTTTGAAAGGGATTGGTACTAATTCTTTAAAAGTGTGGTAGGATTCACCAGTGAAGCCATCTGGTCCTGGACTTCTTTGGGAGATTTTGATTGCTAATCCAATCTTTTTACTTGTTATAGGTTTGTTGAGATTTTTCTGTTTCTTCGTGAGTCAGTTTAAATAATTTGTGTGTTTCCAGGAATCTGTCCATTTCAGTTAGGTTAACTAACTTGATGTGTAGTTCATAGAGTTCTTTTGTAATTCTTTTTTATTTCTGCAAGGTCAATAGTATGTCTCCATTTTCATTTCTGATTTAGGTTAATGTGTCTTTTCTCTTTATTCTCTGTAAATCTAGCTGCAGGTTTGTCCATTTTGTTCATCTTTTCAAAGAAGCCACTTTGGTTTTCATTGATTTTTCGTGTTTTTCTCTATTTCACTGATGTCCTCCCTGATAGTCATTATTATTTTCCTTCTGCTAGCTTTTGTTTTAGTTTTTTTTTTTTTTTTTTTTTTTTTTTTTTTTTTTTTTTTTTTTTTTTTTTTTTTTTTTTTTTTTTTTTTTTTTTTTTTTTTTTTTTTTTTTTTTTTTTTTTTTTTTTTTTTTTTTTTTCTTACGGCATAAAGTTAGGTCATTGATTTGAGATCATTCGTCCTTTTTAATGCAGTCATCACAGCTATAAATTTCCTTCTGAGCCCTGCTTTTGCTGTTTCTTATAAGTTCTGGTATGTTTTGTTTTTGTTTTCATTTATCTCAAGGTATTTCCACTATCAGGCTTTCACAGGGACTTTTTTTTTTTGTCAGTTTCTTTTGTTTCTTTCAATGGACCATACCTTCTGTTTTCTTTCCATGCCTTGTGATTTTTTTAATTGAAAAATGGACATTTGAATTTGATGTTTATAATGTTGTTTCTCTGGAAATCAGATTCTCCCCCTTCCCTGGTTTTTGATTGTTGAAGGCAATAGTATTTCCTGTATATAGTGACTTTTAACAAATATTTTTGCAGGGACCTTATTCCTTGTCCTCTATAGTCACTGAAGTCTCTGTTTATTAGCATGTGCTCAGGCAGTATTTTCACAGAGATTTCCTTGAATGTCAGAAGCTAATTTAGCAAGAAACCTCTCTGATTCTGTGCAGATTGGTTCTCGGCTTGTGTCTATTTTCATAAGGTAGCCAGACTTGGAACTAGTCTAGCATTCAGCATGAGGTGAAAGAGCTTAAGGTTTTCTCTGAGCATGCCTCCTACTCTGGGCATACCTGCAGCTTTCTAAAGTTCCTCAGAGAGAGGGGTGCTTTTGACTGCCCTAATTTCCCAAAAAGGCCCTCTTCTTGAATTTTCCTCCTAGACCTTGGGTAGTCTATTTTACGTTTCAACTGTGATTTTTTACTTCCGGTGTCTGCGGATCGTTCCTCCACCTTAGCATGTGTGGAGCAGTGCCGGCTACTTCTCCAGCCTGCGTGACTGTTAGTGAAACGAAGACTGCACTTCATGTCAGTCCTTCAGGTGGCCCCCGGATATGTTGCGACAGAGCTGTTGACTTTTCTTTCATTCAGTGTTCAGTTGATCCTGTAAATCTTTGTTTTTCAGAGTTCTGATAAAGTTGTTTCTGATAGTTGGTGTGTGTTTTTCGATACAGGGGGCTGTGGGTGGGACCATGGAGCTAGTTACTCTGCCATTTGCTGCCATCACGCCCACCTTGTTAGACTTGGACACCTTCTGGTGGTCCATCTCAGTGTTCACAGGAAGCATTTCATTCTCTTCCCCCTACAGATGCTTCAGATAAGAGGTGTTTCATTGCTGGTTAGATCCTCTCTTTATATATCCCAGCAGTGACCACAGTTTCTGTTACACTGTTTTTTTTCCAGATTGTTGTTTATTGAATAGTGGTGTTAATATTTTTTTTCTGATTAAATGTTAGATTAAAGAAATATTAAATATAACAATTTTTAAGAAGTTTGGTGCCTAATGATCTTTATATCTTAAGGGCATGTCTTTGGATATCCCCCCCCCCCCGTGTAAATACATGTTTGAAAGAACCCGAGGCAATGGTAAATATGATTTGATTTATATACAGTTCTATAGTTCTGCATTTACTGGTAAAACTGAAGTATAGCTAAAATGGTCTTCTATCTGTTTGGTGGATAGTATACATTTATAATCAGTTTGCAAATATGGAAAGCTGGTGTCGTTTGGCAGAACATCAGACAGTGACCACTGCATGTGGTTTTTTAAGAGTTTACTGCCTTCTTCTGTAACATGAGATAGTGAAAGATATAGTATATTCAGGAGGAGACCAATTCTAGCACTGTGTACACAAACTAGAAATGAATACTTGAATAGGAATTTGAGACTTTTTTAAAAAAGATTTTATTTATTTATTTGACAAAGAGAGCATAAGTAGGGAGAGGGGGAAGCAGGCTCTCCACTAAGCGGGGAGCATGAGACGTGGGGTGTGATCCCAGGATCCTGGGATTGTGACCTGAGCCGAAGGCAGCCGCTTAACTAACTGAGCCACCCAGGTGCCCCAATTTGAGACTTTTGGATGTGAGAGTGTATGATTTTTTTGTGTGTGTCCTTTGGCTACTTTTCTTGTTGAACAATCATTTTTATATTGGATGGGGATCACTGTTAATTTCTCAAGAGTTTGACCTAGGAGCTAACATATCACATTTAATCTGAAGGCTGTGTTGGGGTAAAAATAGAAACACAGTCAACAGTAAATTATTTCTATGAAGTCAACTCGAGGCTGTTGTGACCCTACACTGATTGTATTTTCCCAGTTGTCCCTTATTGGCCCTCACCCTGCGTGTCTGGTTAAAATTCTCCATAAAGGCATAGGAGTTAGTAGATTGTACTTCTCGGCTTAAAATAGTTATTGTCGAGGGAAAGTACTGACATGTTGCAGGGAATATTTTGGATTAAAGGTGTGTCTTAACGCTGTTGGTACCTCTGGTTCTTTGTGGTGCCCTTATATGTTATCACCTTTGAACCCTCAGTTGTGGAGGTGAAAGGAGGGATTGCCTTTGTTTTACAGATTAATAAATAAAACTTCAGGGACATTTCTTAAGTAAGTGATGGTGGTGTTCCAGGAGCTGGGTCTCAGGTGTTCTAAGGCTAATGGTCTTTCCAGTATGTTACATCTGACAAGTGTATTTTGAGAAATAGTTGGTTACATAGTTAAGAAGAACAGTATAGTTAGAAATTAGTGGATGGAAAAGAGAAGAGAGATGCTTAGAATTGAAGACCCTCATTACTAATGGCATATGTGTGTTGTGTGTGTTTATTTCTTTGTTATATTGAGGCCATAGTCATTGTAGTTTAATGCTCATTTTTTTTAATGAACAGAACCATATATCTATTAAAATAGTGACTTAAGGGCCACCTAGGTAGCTCATTCGGTTAAGCATCTGTCTTCAGCGCAGGTCATGATCCTGAGATCCTGGGATAGAGCCCTGTGTTGGGTTCCCTGCTCAGCATCCCTGCTTCTCCCTCTCCCTCTTCTCACCCCACCACACCCCCTGTTCATGCACCTTGCTCGCTCTCTCTCAAATAAATAAAACAAAATCTTGGGAAAAAAATAGTGACTTAATACAAGAACCTCTTGAATTTTCATTGAATTTAATATATATATGTGTGTGTGTGTGTATATATATATATATATATATTTACTTTTCTCAGACCTTTCATTCTCCCCATAAAAACCCATAGGGAAGAAGACTTGGAATAACATAAGCATAGTGGCAGTAAAACCAAGGGGAAAAAGGCTAACAACAGTTCTGAGCAAGTGCTGGGAAAAGAGCCTGAACACCAGGGGTGGAGAAAAGGGAAAAGTCTAGTGAGTGCCTACAGTAATTGACCTCATTCTAGCATGGCTGCTAGGACACACAATTGCAGAGTTTGATACTGTAAAGGATCAGAGAACTGTTGGCTCTGCTTGAGGCACTTTCAAACCTCACCGCTCTACCTGAATTTGAAGCGGAAACCTGCAGGAGGATTGGCTTTCTGGCCATGAATAGGCTGACTCAATAGGGAAGCAAGTAGTAAGCAGTACTGGCTTGGGTCCCGTTCATTCTTCCTCATTATATAGACAGGGGTCCTCATTAAGTAGACAGGGGAGAAAGTAAGGGTGAAGCTAACGGGAGAATGACTCTTCCAGGAACTTACTTTCACATTACCACTTGGAAGTACGTGTCTGTAACTTACCAGGACGGCTGGTGAGGAGTGATTGCCCTTTTGATGTCTGTTTATCTTTTTGTTTTGCCTGAATTTTTCAATAAGGGCCAGGCCAATGACACCAGAGATTTAGAACGAAGTAAAACATAAATCCTAGGTTCAGCTCTGTGATCTTGGCTACCTTGGGTATGTTAGTGAGCTCTCTCTGCCTCATTTCCTCAACTGTGAAATGAGGTACCAGGAAGTAGAAGGCAGTGAGTTTATGTATCTAAAGTGCCAAGGCGATGCCTAGCAGAAAGTAAGTGCTATCTAAGTGTTATTGTTGTCAGAAACTGAAAAAAATGAGAACAGACCACGCAGACAACAAAATAGGTATGTATTCTGTCCAAGTGCCTCTACCAAATTCAGTATGTGTTTTGCCCTTAGGCTCTATTAACGAGACTTAATTGTATCACCGAAGTCTATCTCCAGCAGATGCAGGAGGACAGAGTCCATTACATGACCGAGGAAAGAAAGAGTACATGCAGGTTTAGGTGGATTTTGTGAGCTCCTTATATGTATCAGAACCTAGGAAATGACACTGGCAACAGAAGACAAAGGCTCTAGGGTGCTGGTCACATTTTTCCTGCAACAGGAATTATATAGTAGAATTTAAGTGCATACAGAAGTGGAGTTGGTAATACAGCATCCTGGGTAATAAATGCTGTGCAGGGCTTATACTTTACACAGAACTGTATTTTTAAAACCTTCTCATGTTTGAAAAAACATGGTAATTATCAGGACTGACACAGTGTTTGGTTTGATGATTTCGAACGACTTTTTATTATTAAATTTGTTGCTTTTTGATCATTTTAAGTGGCCCTGATTTTATTAGAGAATAATTTTAGGTTATGACCACTTGTTTTTGGTATGCTATTGTGTTAGTGAAGGGTACTGTTATCCCTGTTTTCATGTACAGGGAAAACAAATTTGATACAATGAACTATTTTTCTTTAAGGACAAGGTGTTTTCTTTTCCCTAAAATGGTTTTTTTGGAGGATCATGGTTCAAACAGATTAGCTGGACCAAGAGTGAGATTAAGTGATGAATGCATAAAAATGTGGGGTCTGAAATGCTTATACTGGGTGGTTCCGCTAGGACTCAGTCCTTGGATATGTCTTTGCTGTAATGTGTAAGATTTAAAAAGCTGAACTCCTTGTGGCTCATTACAGAGTTCTTTTTCTGACTCCTCAGTGTCGGTCAGACAGACCGTCTTAAAACTTTGAGGTTTGGTGCCTCAGCAGGTTAACCACTAGGCCTTTCATAGTAATGTTCTCAAAATGTTGAGAAAGGCAAAAGTCATACTTTTATATGAGCCAAAACAACAACAAAGTGAAGTTCCTCTTTTGTAATTATGGAGAGTAGAGTATGTTCTATAATTTTTTACTGTCACCGTGTCAGTATGAAACCATTTTAAAATTCCAGCTTAGCTGTCTTTAAATGAGATTTGAACTAAAACCACTTAATACCTATTATAATGAAAAGTTAGGATTGTTTTCCTTTCTGCAGTTGATCAGTTGATCAGAACCACTCTAAAGTTGTGACCTTATGAATCTTAAGTCGCCATTTGGAAAGTTAAGGCCATTAAGCTTCAGAGTTGGGGATGTCTGAGGAGAGCTCCTGTGGACTGAGAGAAGGTGATGGAGGAGGAGAGGGGGGTTACTATGTGGAAGGCATATTTATTCCTATTTAATTTAATACAGCCATGTGCTCTGTGTGCTTTTTCCTCTTTTGCCTTCAACTTTTTTTACTCCTAACTCTTGGACTCATTTCTCTGTTCATTCTTTTAAAAATTTCTGGAAGCTTTCTTTTTTAGCTTCTTTTTATAATTAGGTAGTTGCCTGTCTCAGAGATAAAAAGGGAACTTCTTTATCTTGGGCATATCACTTGTAATTTTTCTGGATCACTGTTTTTACGTGTAAAATATTATGGAGTCAGATTACTATTCCAGATACTACATTCTGTAAAGTAGGATACGATGAGATTGCTCCTTCCATAGACCTTCCCCTTGTTTTCATTTTCTTTGTCATTTTACTCAGCAACAGGTATTTATTTGCTGGGACCCAGACAATTAAGTACAGTTCCTATTTACAATGGCAGACTAACCCTTTATTCTTTTGTTTCTTCTTTGTTAGTTAAGCCAACCAGAATTTCAGTTACAAATTTGATGATATAGTTTAATAAATATTTTACCATTATAGGGGCGCCAGGCTAGCTCAGTCAGTAGAGCATGGGACTCTTGATATCAGGATTGTAAGTTTAAGTCCCACTTCAGGTGTAGAGATTACTTAAAAATAAAATCTTTGGGACACCAGGGTGGTTGAGTTACTTAAGCGCATGACTTTGGCTCAGGTCAGATCCCAGGATCCTGGGGCCGAGTCCCAATCAGGATCCCTAGTTAGCCAGGAGTCTGCTTGTACCTCTCCCTCTCCCTCTGCTTCTCCCTTAGCTCATGCTCTGTCTGTCTCTCTCAAATAAATAAATAAAATCTTTGAAAAAAAATAAAATCTTAAAAAAAATTTACCATTATATAAACATACTAAATACCAACTTCTGACTGAGAAAGACTTGTGATAACTTCTAAAGTGATCAATTAATCAATAAGATTAAGGGCTTAAAATGTTCCTAGCATTGTAAAAGGACATGTTTATATTATAATTGGAAAAATAAAAATATCTGAAAGAAAGAACAGTCACATGCTTAATCTTGCTCTGTTGTGTCAGTATAATCCCATTATAGAGGATAATGGGTGGCATTATGGTTGTTATTGGCAGTTGCTGGGAAAAGAATCATGGATCCATCCTAATCATGGGGCTGGTATTTGGTTGCACCTTTCATGATTTGCAGATTCCAGGTGGGCAGAAAGGGTTAATGATGTGCCAGGTGTGTAGGAAACATTATGAGCAAAGGCACTGGACCGGAATTAGGCTGGGGTGGGGAGGAGGGGGGGACAAAGGTTAGCAAGAGCTTTGGGATACAGACCCTGAGTAGCTTCCTTAAGTGGAAGGTGTATCAAGGTAGGTAGTGGTGATGGAGAGAGAACTTTAAATCCCAGGCAGGGGAATTTAGATTAGAGGTAGGTAGGTACTTAGAAGTCCTTGTGTGTTTTTAGATATTACCACGAAGAAAGGACTCTCTCTCTTCTAGCTTTCAGGTGTTAGTGATTGTTGACTTGATTTCTAGAGCTGCTACAGCCATCTTAAAACCCTATGCGAATTCTGTCCCATACCCTTGATTTCTTGAATTTAATTTCTCCTAGGTACTCTACCTAGATCAGGTTTTGTTGGCAGTTGTGATTTGATTGTACGTTTTAATAAGTGTTGTACTCTAATCTAATGTTTTAGAGTCTGAAAATTGGAAGGGGTCCTTGGAGGTAATCTGATCTATCTATCAGCCAGGACAGGAATTATACCCTTAATTTTTGTATTTCTGCTAGAATGCATGAGCCCTTTTTAAAGACAACTCTTGCCATTCGTAGATTTTATTCTTTCGGTTAAAATACGCCTTTCCTAGTCTTTTCTGGAACTGTACAAAGTCTATCTTTTTTCCAGTATTTTAGCCCTTCCAGATATTTGAGGACATTTTATGATGCCCTCTTCTAAATTTTATTTTCTCAGTGTATTTTACTTTCTCTTATTTTATATTTCAAGATTCCCCATCATTATTCTTACCAAGCTTTTGTGTATTCTGGTCCTGTTGAAGACCTAGAATTGAACATAATATCCTTTTAAAAAATCAGGATGTTTTTAGCAGCAGGCAACAGAAAACTCCTTTTCATTTGGCTTAAACAATAAGGAGTTTACTCTTTTCAGTTCAGAGGTTTACGTTTTCTTCATAGTTGAATGTTCCTGAAATCGGGACATTTTGCATTTAAGTGACTAGCATGTCATTTAGTTGACAGCAATCCCCCCTCCTGATGATTCATGAAATAATGATGCATCTTATCATTGAAATGTCTTAGATTAAATGTAATATTATCTCAATTATCAGATCTTATGGATAGAGTGGGTCCATGATTTTTTTTTTTTTTTTTTGCCTTAATTATATCAGTGACACAGTGCAGCAGATAAGTTTTTGGCTTGCCCTGTTATGACTGCAAGATGTTTGCCGCAACTCGAAGCATCAGATCTCCTATCAACAACATCTAAAGGCCAGAAGAGGAAAGGTCCCTTCTTTGTGTTCGCTTTTAATAAGCAAAATTTCCAGAAATGACCTTCCTTGGTCAGAATTGTTATGTACCTGTTCCTAAACCAGGTACTGACAAGAGATTGGGATTACCACTATGAGCTCAGTGGTTCTCAGACTTGTGTGCACCAGAATGACCTGGAGAACTTGTTAAAACACAGATTTCTGGACCCTACTCCCAGTGTCTGATTTAGCAAGTTTAGATTGGGGACTGAGATTTTGGACTTCTCACAGGTTCCTTGGTGATGCTGATGCTGTCGATCCTGGGAATGGAAATGGGCCCAGTCTCCCTTACAATGTGAGGCCAACTGATAGCCAAACAAAATCAGGATTTTGTTATCAAGTGAGGTGGGGCAGTGAGCGAGGTAGCCAACTGTCCATTTCTGCCATGGTCTAGATCATATTTTTTCTAGGTATTGTAAGACACGGAAAAGTGTGATTGTAATTGTGGGCTATAGAGAATATATTATTAGTAATAACCTAAGCTTTGAAAATGATGTAGTTATACAGAGAGTAGCATAAGTAGATTTGAGATAATGTTTGTTACTTTCTGACATGCTTTCTTGAGGGGGAGAGAAAGGGTGGCTATTCAGTGAGGGTACCAGGAATGTGCACCTTTGGGAGTATAGAGTGGATATTAATGATAGCTGGCATGTATTAGCTCATTGAAGCATCAAATTATATCTGTGAGATAGATACTTATACTCTCCGTATTTCCCAAAGGAGGAAGCAGAGGTCTAGAGAGGTGAAGTCATTTGCCCAGTGTAGTACAGGCAGGTGGTAGAGCTGGGTTTCAGAGCTGTGCAGTTCGGCCTCACAACCTCTACTTTTAAGCACATGTTCTACTGTCAGGTGGGTCCTCTGTTGCAGGAATGGTAAAGCTTAGAGGTTCATCTTAGATGTATGGTGGGATTGGCGTTCTGGTAATTATTCCCTTCCTTTCCTCCCTGGTTCATTGCTACTTATATTTAGAAATGTTACTGATACGTCTGAACATAGGTGTAGAAGTTAAAACATTATGTTAGCAATGTCCGCCAGCTTTTTGCCATTTTACACATTTTATAAACCTGCCTTCCATGTCTTTTTGCACATACTAGGGTATAGGGGCAAAGAAAATTGTGTAATAGGATTGAGCACAGAGACTGTGGTTGAACATTTGTTTTTGTTGTTGGATGTTACGGTGTGGAGGCTAATTATCTTAGAGGGATTGTGGTGGTGCGTCTTTATGGCAAGTAAACTAATAAAAAGGTTTTTTAAAGTTGTTCCAGAATTATTGGAAAAGGTAAAGAAACTCTAGGCTAAGCTTCTAGGCATGACTCCCCAAAGCAGGCTGTAAAACTGGGCTGCTGCCTTTTTTGCCATGGCCTGCTTAGCACTTGATCTGTCCACACTGAACCATTGGCCATGTCTCTCACTTGTAGGTCTTTGTGCAGGTTCTTGCCTTTGCCTCGTATACTCAATCCTCTTTTCTTGACTAATGCTTCTTACCCTTCAAGTCTCATTCTAAATTTTCCTTAAAAAATTTTACTGATCCTTCCATCTTAATCTCCCTCAGACAGCCCTGGGAGTCTAGAGAGCTCCTGCTCTCTGCTCCCCTTGCATCCTGTATCCCACTGCCCTAGTCCAAACCATTTATTATTGCTTATTGGTCTTTCTTTCCTCATTCCTCATTATGTCCTATACAATAGGATGCTTGGATGTAGAGTTGAGCGGTTCAGATTTAAAAGTCACTAATTACACATTTGCAACACCATTATCAAGAAATAGATGCCAGGGACGCCTGGGTGGCTCAGTTGGTTAAGCCACTGCCTTCGGCTCAGGTCATGATCCCGGATATCCGGGATCGAGTCCCACATCGGGCTCCCTGCTCGGCAGGAAGCCTGCTTCTCCCTCTCTCACTCCCCCTGCTTGTGTTCCCTCTCTGGCTGTGTTTCTCTCTGTCAAATAAATAAAATCTTTAAAAAAAAAAAAAAAAAAAAAAAAAAAAAAAAAAAAAAAAAAAAAAAAAAAAAAGAAATAGATGCCAATCACTAACTTCTAAGTTGTAATTTATAATTTTTGTAATTATAATTGACAGATTTTTGCTTTGCTTTGACTACAGCACCCTTTATAAAGCATGTCTAATGTAATTTACTGAGATTGGACAGTTGATCTGTTTGCTGCTAATTCTTTGAAAGTTTGGAAACTGGGAAGCTGAGAAGTTTGTGATTACGTAAAAATAGACTCAGAAAAGAGCCTTTTATTTTTTTTAGTAATTGTAGGTTCCAGAAAAATGATAAAGACAGCACAGAGAGTTCCTGTATACTTCTCACCAGGTTTCCGCCATTGTTACCATCTTACCTTACCGTGGTACCTTTGTCCAAATGAAGAAACAACATTGGTACACTACCATTAACTAAACTCCAGAATTTTTGGATTTCACCAGTTTCTCTATTTGTGTCTTCTTTCCAGGATCCAGTCCAAGACACCAGATTGCATTGTGTTGTCCTGTCTCCTTAGTTTCCTCTGGAGTGTGACAGTTTCTCTCTTTCCTTGTTTTCTGATTCCCTGGCAGCTGGGGAGTACTGGTCTGGCATTTTGTAGAATGTCCCTCAGTTTGGGTTGGACTGAAGTTTTTTTTTCCTCCATGATTACACAGAAGTTACTAATTTTTGGAAAGAATATTAAAGGGGGGAAGTGGTTTCTTGATACCTCAGACCAAGGAATGCTTGATAACTGCATGACATCATGAGTGAGGTCAAACTTGCTTTAAGGTTGTGTTTTCAGGTTTCTCCACTGTAAAGTACTATTTTTTTCATTTCCCACTCAATTATTTTGAAGCAAGTCATGAAGTAGCCCACCCTCAAGGACTTGTGGGGGTGGGCAGGACATTAAGTTCCACCTTCTGGAGAGGGCAGTGTGTGCATATGTTATTTAGAATTCCATAAAAGAGATTTTGTTTTTTTCTCTCCCCCCCAAATAGATTTACCCCTGTCTAGTCGCTTTGTATGGATATATATAGACACCCACATAATGGGTCTCTCCTATGTGACAGAGACTGTGCTAGCTTAGGGGCAGTAATTCTTAACTTTTTTGGTGGTCATATGCCTCTTTGAGAAACCGATAGCTGCTGTAGCCTTTCTGGCCAAAAATATAAGATGTACAAAATTTTGCTTCTAATTTAAGGAGTTTCACAGATCTTTGAAACTCTTTAGAACTTCAGTGAAGACACACTCTGTTTTCCAGTTATTTAGAACAGCTAGCAAGTTAAAAAAATTGAATAGGATGTGTTACGTGCTATCAGGGAAATTTGAGTAAAGTACTGTGGAATACAATTAAGGGAGTAGTTTTACTTTGAGTGTGGGGAAAGCTACAGAGAAGAGATACCATTTGAATTTGGCATTTAAAGTTGAGAAGGAGTTAAATCATCAAAAGATTGGGAAAACATTCTAAGTAGAGAGAGCACAGCCAGCGTAGGTGCTTGAGAAGCTACATCTTACCAATGGTATAGATGAGGTGGGAGGTGGGTTAAATATACAGTTGGTGGAGAGGTAGGAGAAGGTATGAAGTGGTAAGAGAGTTGGGTAAGTGTCTCAGTTTCTAAATTTTGAAGTGTTTAAGTGACTAGATAATGACTCTGTACACAGAATAATCTTTAGTTTTGTGGGTCGGTAATATACTTGACTTGCATCATGCGTGTATGAGGTAAGAAGTGACTCGGTGGTGGAGACATGCAGACCTTTCTCTCAATAAGCTTAGATAGAAGGGGCTTGCCGAGGCAGACAGCCAGAAGGGATTGTAGGGCCCTTAGGAGTTTTAAGTTGGGAGAGACTTGAGTTTATTTAAGTGAAAGAGAGGAGCCAGGAGAGAAGGAAAGTGGGTGGGTGATTGAGATAAGGTCCTGAAAATGAGGAAGAGTTGATCTAACACAGAGTACTTTGCATTAGGAAACAATCAAATTTGTGCTAAATTGGTTTTGTATATTGTATTAAGAATGATTAGATTTACTTGTAAGGCTTAACATTTGGCTTATAAGTAAGATCGGGCTGTGGCCTTACATTCCACCTTGCTGTTACTGCTGTCAATGCGCTTAATTTAATTTCTCATCTTAATATACTTAAGGTCTTTGCCAAGTACTGGTCATGGGAAAAGTATCAGAGTCCAATACCCTTTGTGAACTTGGTAGAGGTCATTAGGATCTAGGATAGATATAGAAAAGGATCAAAAATAAATACGTGAAATTCTACCATTCTTTCTCTACTTCGGGCTTCAGCCTTTGGCCAGAGCAGTCACTTACTTTCTTGTTTGTCTCTCAGGGTGCTGGAGAAAATGAGGTTAGGATCTGTGGTAGTTTTATCTTGCTCTAAATAGATTCTCAATTAGAAGTGAATTCAGCTGGTTCTGCACTGAGAGAATCTTTGCTTGATATTTTTCTTTTCCTCTTAGATAATTTTAACTCTGAGCTATGAAGAAGACTAATTTTTATGGTGACCTCTTTTCTTCCCTTTCTTTTAACTTAGGCCACAGTGTTAATCGCTAGTTTCTAATCTGATAGATACTATTTATAACGGAATTGAACCTCTCATGAAGGAAATTATTCCTAAATAAAGCATTAAAATTTAGCACATGTTTGAACATAGGTTTGACCCTATGCTTAACAAAAGGAGGTTTTTGGTTGTGGTTATAATGCCCTTTGGGCATGATATTAATTGGCTTTGGAAATTAATTTAAAATGAAACTTCATTAGGCAGCCAGTAATCTTGCATTTATATTCTTTCTGCTCTAAATCCTTAGTGAGAACATATGCTCTTTACTCTAAATACTCAAAAAGTGTACTGGTTTTATGGTTGAAAACAGTCTAGTATTATAATGGTAAGTAAACAACTTTGACTTTAAAGAAGCATTTTTCTTTTGCGATGAATTTTTGAAAAACACATAATTTGTACTGACAATTGACTTTGAAACCATTTGAAGTCAGTATATTTCATGCTTCTGGACTAATTCATTCAGCAAATATTGCAAAAACATGGTTGGATATAGCAGTGAGTAAGAAAGACTTGGATCCTGGTCTTACGCTTCCAGTCTAGTAGAGACAAATGGAATGGAAGTGGTTGGGGCTATGAAAGGTAGAGTGTCTGATGTGAGCCTATGAGAGGGAGTTTCCCTCGTTTGTGGGAAGGCATCAGCAAAGATGTCTTTGGTAATGTGACTTCTGCAACCTGAGGGATGAGTAGAATCTGAGAGCATGGGGTAGAGGGAGGGAGGGAGGGAATGCTTTTGAGGAGGGAAAGGGTCCTGTGCAAGATGATTGAGGAGGCTCAAGTGTCCACATGCAGGAGAAGCAGGATATTGGAGGGTCTTGTCTAGGGTTTTGACTTTATCCCAAATGCTCCAGAAAGCCATTGATGGGAGATCGGATTTGCATTTTGAGTAAGATCACTCTGCAGTACAGTGTAGTGGCCTGAGGGCAGAATGGAAAATGAATGGAAGGTTTCAGCAAATGTAGGGAGGCCAGTTAGCCTACAGTAGTAGTCTCTGCAAGGGCTGATGTAGGGAGCTTTCTGAGACCACTGAAGTAGTCAGGTGAAAACTGCGTATGTATATTAAACAAACAGCATATGCCTCTTGTAAGAAGTGTAAAGCCTTATAGTGCAGTCTGGTTGTCAAATTTCATTTAAGGATCCATATCCTCAAGATAATGCACAGCTATTGTGAAATCTTTGATCATTTTTTCTTGGGGGGAGTGACCTGTGTTTATTTGATAAAACGAAACTTTAATATCCAAATGATAAAGTCTTTGGCCATACTGATAGAAAAACAGATTTTTCTTTTCAGTTTTAAACATTTTTGATTACTGGTTCTGGAACACTTGACCCTTAATTAACTAGTAAGGCAGGGAATTCAGTCTGCCCAAATGTTAAATAATACTGTTTAACATTTGGAAGTGGGAAGCGAGACAAGGCAGTGGTGACCATAGCCAAGCCGAGAGGACTCTTTCTGAGTAATAAGTAAGCTTGTAAAATGTGTACTGTTCTGGAGAGTATGTCATATCAAGACGGGACCAACAGGTGCCACGTTGGGGGCCTCAGGATGAAACTGTGGGCCTGGCCAGAACATTTTTATTGTTTTCATCTCTAATGCAGCTCAAATAAATATGAGGAGGCTGTGCTGGTAGAAAATCTCTTGTATTTTCTAGCAGATTTATGAGAATATGATGATTTTGGAACTCATTTTTGAGTCCATAAAGCAAGAATGGACTAGTGAGAAGATTTGAAGAGAAGGACTGGAGCAGTCAGTGGAGAGAAAAAAGGAGGGAGAACAGGATACCTTTATTCTCTCTTGAAGATTGGGAGGGTAGGCCATATTTATAGGCGGACAAGGAACCAACAGAAGTATTCTAGAACCTCTGTTAATTTGTAAGAAAACTACAAAAAACTACTGCAAAAACACACTGATACCTTCCTGGAGATAACTGGGTTATCATTGGGTACAGGCCCCAAAACTGGGTTATAATTGGGTACAAGCCCCAAAACGTCAACTGCAGATTCAGGGAGTTCCCCAAATCACCCTGAGGTTCCATAATTTGTTAGGACTTGCAGAAAACACTGAGAGCTATTACTCTTACAGTTGTGGTTTATTACAGGGAAAGGATACAGATCAGGATTAGCCAAAGGAAGAGACTCCTAGGGCAGGGTCTTAAGAGTTCTCCATGTGTAGCTTCTGTTCTCTTCTCCCATGGAGTCAGGACAGTTACCCTCTTGGTATCACTGTGTACATATGTTTCACCTTATGCATGGAGTATTCCTAACCAGGGAACTCAACTCAAGCTTTGGTTTTCAGTTTTTAATGGGGCTTCATTACATAAGCATGATTGTTTGGCTGATTGTCCATGGAGTTGAACTTAGTCTACAGGTCTGTTGATTCTGTGTGACCTGAAGCCTTCACACTTTGACTTTGTGGCATGGCTAATCCTAAGACTGTTGGATATGGCCAGCCTTGCCTTAAGGTCTGATGTGACCAGCCCCTTCTGTACATAAGGTCTCTTCTGTCAGATGTGAACCAGACTATGTCCCGGAAGCCCAGGCAATGGCCAGACCTCTTTTTGGGCAAGACCAGCTCTCCTGCACGCTTATATTTTAAAAGGATTGTCTTGAGTTTTATGTGGAGATTGGTCTTAAGTAAGGGCAAGAGTGGAATCAGAGAGACCCGTTAGAAGGACTGTTTCCAGTAGTCCAGAGAAAACATGCTTAACTCCAGATAATAGTGTAGGGGTGAAGTAACAAGAAGTTGTTGCAGTCTGGGAGTATTTTGGAGGGAAGGGGCAGTAGGATTTGTTGATGTATTGGATATACATATACAGGAGAGAATGAGAAGGAGTCCAGGGTAACTCCTGAGGCTTTTGGCATGAGCAGCTCTTAAGGATGGAGATGCCATACTGAGAAAGATAGTTGTCCATCCTAGGAATTAGGTGGCTCCCACCACCACCATCATTTGAGAAGATGTCATAAAAACTAGTCCTATACTGAGGCTACATTGTGGCTTATTAAAAGCAAATCATTCGTTGTCTCAGATACCTGAAAAAAGAAAAGTTTGTTGTATTTTAGAACACCCTTGTAAGGGTCAGAAGTCTGAAGACCAACTTAAGTAATAATAATACTCTTATTGATTCTTCTCCAGTAATATTATCAAAGTGATTTAAACTATATTTTGGTATTTTAAATTATTTCTGAATAGCAACAGTGGTAGAATTTCTGGACCTAAAATTATTCAACTTACTGAAACTGGTCACACTTTCAGAAGTTCTTGCTCTATGTATTATACATGCTATATGCATGAGTCATGTCATATTTCGTAGTTTCTTCACGTTATCTGGTGACCTAGTAAATTGGTTTATTTGGGTCAGTTGAGAGCATTTATTTAAAAGAATAAATTAATATTGAACTCAGTTGCTCATTTTCTTCATGTATCTTTCTTCAGCTTTGATGATGGTTTCATACAGGTTCAGTTTCTTCATTGAGTTTAACTGTGAATGTTGGCAGTGAGTTACAGTTTAGTGGATTACATATAGAATAATCTAACTGTACTCTAATCTTAATTTAAAAATTGGTACTTAAAAAATTCTTCCAAATAGCAAAATTTTGTTAGTATTACTCTGTGTTGATGCTATGCTCAGAATAATCCCAAACCATTTGGCTATTCATCTGTATCAGTATATAAACTGTCTTCTGACAAATCTGTCAGCTGATCTGTGCTAGTCTCAAGCCCCAGTGACCCAGTAATATCTTTGCTGCATTATGGAAAGTAAAAAGTTTGCTTAAGACTGCTTAGGAAATTTCTCATCTTTGGGAATTGTGACTTGATGAACTCGGTTCTAATTACATTTAAATTTGTTTATACTGGTGAAAAGGATTAACTAGAAAAGAAATAGAATTGACCCTTGGACAATGGTGGGGATTACAGGTACCAGCCTCTGTGAGGTTGAAAATTTAGGTGTAACTTTTGATGCCTCAGAACTAAAGCACTGTTATTGACCAGAAGCCTTACTGATAACATAGTTAATTAACACATATTTTGTATGTTACATGTATAGTGTACTGTATTCTTACAATAACATAAACTAAAGGAAAAGAGAATGTTAAGAAAATAAGGAGGGACAGAAAATACATTTACAGTACTGTATTTATTTTTTTAAAAAATCCTGCATACAGGTGAACCCATGCATTTCAAACCTGTGTTCTTCAGGGGTCAGTTGTATTCTGTTTAAAAGCAGGTTGAGGATCAAATTGTCGTTTCTTGGCTTTTTGTTTTGGCTTAGTTCTCTGGGCCACTAACTTAACTCTGTTTGTTTTGGAAAGCAAACAGATTAGTAAAGTAAAAGATTGGTGTTATTAATGTTAGAATAAAGAATGAAACCTTGGTCACATGTCTACTTCATTAGGAAAAAAAGTTCAATTCTCCAGGTGCAAGAAATCTTTTTCTGGTGTTGGCCGGTCATTCTAAAGTGGTGGAGTGCATTCACTGTTCCTCCCTCCTTTTTTCCTTCCATTTTTCCCATCCTCCCACCATTTGTCTTTCTTTCCTTCCCACAATTTATTATTTATCTAGGTTCAAAGCAAAGTAAAAATTAATACAGTATTAGCCCAGCTTTAAAAATGTCTGTCAAATCTTGAATGATGTAGATAGGTGAGGCCAGCAGTATGCCTAGGTATGTTATGACATCAGAGCTAAGGACCTTCTCCAGAATCTTTCAGAGAGGACCACAGTAGACAGAGCAAGGAAGCATGCTGTTATTTAATGTCTTCAGAAAGATACCTGCACAGCTATAATCACACTGCCCATACTATTGATTTATTCCAATGTTTTCACTGCCCTGTGCTGGGGAATTTTTCTTAAGATATCATATGAATTCTGAAGACTTCTAGCAAAAGCTTATCTGTAGGCTCTTAATGTACATTGGGAATTTAAAAAGGCCTCTTTCTTATGGTAATTTGTTAATAAATTTGGTTAGGACCATCTTCCTTTCTCTTCTGCTATTTTTGTCTCTAAGTGGCATTCAACCTTCATTTTAATATCCTGTTGAACAGACCTGTTCTTGTCTTCCTAGCCAGTTATGAGAATGATGCCATTGCTTTTATAGGGCCAAAATGATAACATTATCCCAGGCTTATTAATAATTACTTCCCTTACTGATGGGGACGTTAGGCACTTCTAAAAAGGGTTTATAATGGTATTTTTGAAGTGGGAGAAAGTGTGAGGCAAAGAGAATGCAAATTGATGTGTTGAAAAAGATTGAGAAAAACAGAAATAAAAGACTTACTGAAAGATAATCAAATGGATCTTGGGTCTCCGTTTTCTGAAACTAGGACTCAGGTTTGTCTGATCTGACTTGATGCTTTCCAGACTGCTCTATAATTTCTGTTGTTAATGCTATAGTTTTTAACATGGGATTTCAGGAAATGGCACATCGTGTTTACATGGGTGGAATTATATGACAGTGTTCCATTACTATTCATGAACAAAGTTGGTCTTGCTACGCTAAATAGATTAAATAGTAGAAAATTATAGTAAATTATGCTCATGTTCTTGGCTCTTACATGGTTCCTGTTATAGTCCTAGAAAATACTTTTCTGAGATGAATGTAGATATTTTGAATTGTGGTGGTTTTTTATATGCACATATTTGTCAAAGGTGTCAGTGTGTAATTTTTTTCAATTAACATGAGTCCATTTAGATGTGTAAGTTCATTAGACGTGGTTTAAAATAAACCGAGGAAAGAAAAACGAAGACGGTTTTAACATTGCTTATTGTTTATTTGTTTGTTTATTTTAATTTTATGTAGGCTCCATGCCCAGCGTGTGCTTTGAACTCAAAGGCCCTGAGATTAAGAGTCCGTGCTCTGCTGAGACCAAGCCAGGCAAGGCACCCCCCTGTTGCTTACTTTTTATAGTAGAAGCTTTCATCTTCTTGGGTACTTTTGAGACAAAAATACTGTTTTCTGAATATCCAGTGAATATACCATACGGGAAAAAAACAGGAACTGGAAGAAAATTCCAGAGAGATTAAAGAATGTGCTTTTTCAGGGCTACTCACAAAGAATCTTAGGAAGCCAATTAGTTTGGGTTTCTTTTTCCCTTGGGAGAAATTCTAACATAATTTTAAATTAAAGAAAGAGAAAATAAAACTCCAGTGAATATAGTGAAACAATGCACATCTTTCTTATGGCTACAGGAGGTTGACAAAAGAAAAGGGAAGGGGAAAAAAGTAAAGGATTTCAAGGTTGGAAGGAATTTTAAGTGATCATTCTGTTTAGCTCCCCTTTTTTTCATATTGACAATATTGCAATTTAAGAAATAAGGTAGGAATCAGAGTAGTCCAAACTGGAGAGTGGGGGTGGAAAAGGAGGTCCTGTCTATTCAAATTACTTTCACCTTGTGTTTTTACAAATGGTTTTGCATAAAGGATAATACAGCAGTGAGTTTTTAAGAAAAGATTTAAAGCATACTTTCTTGAAATATTATCATCTCATTAATTTTTTATTTTTTCAGATTACAAAAGCTTGATACATGCTTATTTCAAGCATAGAAACCATTCGGAATGTGAACGTAGAGAGCAAAGATTCCCTGTAATTTTGCCCTCTCAGAAATAACCACTATTAAAAGTTTTTGTTGAATAATCATTATTTTTATTCACCTTTATGAAAATGGGAGTATCTTATATATACTATTTTTTCAAATTGGTATTTTTAGTTAACATCTTGCATGCCTTTCTAGATCTGTATGTATAGTTCTGCTAATGTTAAATGTATACCTAGAATTCCATTGGGCTTGTACATTTCTTTGTGCCATAATTTGTTTAAAACAGTTTCTTATTGAAAATATTTGTTGAGGGGCACCTGGGTGGCTCAGTCGTTAAGCATCTGCCTTCAGCTCCGGTCACGATGCCAGGTCACAATGTCAGGGTTCTGGGATCAAGGCTCACGTCCGGCTCCCTGCTCTGTGGCTTCTCCCTCTCCCACTCCCTGCTGCTTGTGTTCTCTTGCTATGTCTCTCTCAAATACATAAATAAAATCTTAAAAACAATACTTAGTTGATTTCTATTTTTTTATGAATACAAAGAGTTTATGTAGAAATGCAAAAAGTTTTTCAGTCAACTTTGTGGTATATAGTTATTTATCTTTTGTACTTTGTATTAGTAGTATTGTATTAGTAGGATAAATGTTTCCAGATCTCAGAGTACAAATATAAAAAATATACTCAAAATGGGTACTAATTTGTATTTCCTTTAAGAAACTATTGTCAGTGTTTTAATTTGATAGCCAAAACGTATTTATTAGTTTGTAGTCCTGAGTTTGTGTGTTTTTTAGTTTTAGCTCAGTGCATTTTGACTGAGTAAATCCTTCCATGTGACCAGGACCAAGATAAAGAAGCCAGGTCCACAGAAATACTCTAGTGTCCACAGTGACTCTTTAGACTGTAAAACTACTCTTCCTGCGTCCCCACCACCCCCACCCCAAGGGTGAACACTAATCGTGACTTCTAACACCATAGAAAAGTTTCACCTGTGTGAATTTTATATCAGTGGTGTCATACAGAATCTGGTGTCTTCTTTAATTCAACATTGTTTTTCAGATTCAACCATTTTTGTGTCCTAGACTGTTCTTTCTCATTGCTATATGGTGTTGTATTGTCCGAGTATACAGTTTACTTATCTATACTAATGTTGGGCATTTGGGTTGTCCTAGTTTCTGAACATAGGTATAATGCTGCTACAAAACACGTTTGCATTTGTTTTTTGAGAAACAGGCGTATATACTTGTGTTGGGAGTACAGTTGCTATGTTTTAGTTTTGCTTGTTTTAATATATCTTTGGTCTGCTTTAATATTTTTATGTTTGGTTTAGCTCTCTGTCATGTTATTCTCTACTATTTTTATTTGGTGTTTTCTTGTTCTCTTTGCATGTTTTCTAATGATCTGTTTTAGTAGATACTGACAAATTTTTGTATAAAGTAGCTATTTCCGTGTGCACCCTAACTAGCTGTTTGCTTCACATCCTTGCTAATATCTGCTATTGTTTTATTTTCCCATTTGAAGGGGTGTGTAAAACTCCATACCATGTTAATATAACCTGTATGTTTGATTTGATATCTGGTACTTTTTATTTCAGAATTTCCTGATTGGTCTTGCTTCTTTATTCATTAAAGTGAACTTTAGGATCATTTTGAAGTTTAAAAAATAAATATAATTTTTATTTAAACTTTTTATTATTTATACCCTTTAAAATTTATAATTTTATTAATTTATAAACTACATTGATGTGAATTGGCAACTTTTAGTATTAAGTCTTCCAATTTAGAATAAGATATGATTTTCCTGTTGATTTGAGATTTCCTTTACATCCCCTAGTTGAGTTATAGTTTCTTTTAAAGATCGTTCACATTTCATGGGGCGCCTGGGTGGCTCAGTTGGTTAAGCGACTGCCTTCAGCTCAGGTCATGGTCCCGGAGACCCGGGATCGAGCCCCACATCAGGCTCCCTGATCGGCGGGAAGCCTGCTTCTCCCTCTCTCACTCCCCTTGCTTGTGTTCCCTCTCTGGCTGTGTTTCTCTCTGTCAAATAAATAAATAAAATCTTTAAAAAAAAAAAGACCATTCACATTTCTTACTTCATTGTTTATGCTTATAAAAGTGTGAATATATTTTCTTCTTTTTAATTTTCTAATTGACGTAAAAATCCTGATAAAAGTATATTCTTCTTTCAAAGTTTTGCTGGGTTCTTTCCATTGGTTATTATTTTGAGTATTCCTCAGTTTTCAGACATGAGATTAATATGTCTTTCTCTGTGTGGGTGTTTATGCATTTCGTTATTTTTTTAAAGATTTTATTAATTTACTTGACAGAAACACAGCCAGAGAGGGAACACAAGCAGGGTGAGTGAGAGAGGGAGAAGCAGGCTTCCTGCCAAGCAGGGAACCCAATGCGAGGTTCGATCCCAGTACTCCGGGATCATGACCTGAGCTGAAGGCAGTCACCCAATCAACTGAGCCACCCAGGTGCCCCTATACATTTCATTAGTACTGTTGTCCTTTCTAAAAGGAGTTGTCACATTTTCTTTTATCTGATTGCAGGAACTATATGAATGGCTTCAGAACAACTTACTCTGACCATGTAAAAGATCACGAATGACGTAACTGGACTTGATTTTTTGGAATGTAACTTTTTGCTTTCTCAGTTCTATACAAGGAACTAAATATTACCTATTTAAGTTTACTATTTCCTGAGTCAGTTTTGCTGACTGTTTATTCATTGGACTTTATTGTTAGATTTATGGGCAATGCGTTAAATAAATACATAGTCTCTTATAATTCTTTTTACTTTCCTGTTTTTTTTTAAATTTCAGTTTTGATATTTAAAGTTTCTCTCTAAATTTTAAATAGACTGATTAGTGATTTGATAAAGATTTTATTTACTTACTTGAGAGAGACAGACAGACATAGTGACAGAGATAGTGAGCAGGGAGAAGAGGGAGAAGTAGGCCCCCCACTGAGCCATGGTGCCCAACTCCTGACTGATCCCAGCATCCTGGGGTCATGACCTGAGCCGAAGGCAGACACTTAACCAGCTGAGCCACCCAGGTACCCATGATAGGTTATATTGAATTTTAGGCAGAAATAAGTGTGTTTGTTCTTTTCTTATGTGGATTTCAGTCAATACTGTTCTTAATTCCTCTTCTCTGATTTCCTAGGTTCATGTTATTTCTCTGACTTCTTCACTTTATATGCTTATTTATTTTCATTCTTAGTAACATAGATATTTAAACTGTGAGCTTTCTCATGTTAACAGGCTCAGTAGTGGCCCAAAGATTTTGACATGGGTTTTCATTTTAATTATAATCTTCTAGATAATCTATAATTATATCTTTGATTTTCCCTTTGGCTTAATACTAATTTATGTGAGTATCTTAAATTCTAATAGATTAGTGAATTTTGGGTTGTTGTAACTATGCTGTCATAAATATCTAGTTTTATTGCGTTGTAAGTAGAATGTTTTGTTAAAATGTTCTCTGCTAGTCTAATGTGTGTTCACTTTTTGTGTAATGTTGTGAGTTCTTGAATGAGCATAATTCTTTTTTTTTTTTTTTAAGATTTTGTTTATTTGAGAGAGAGCATGGGGGAAGGGTCAGAGGGAGAAGCAAACTTCCTGTACAGCAGGGAGCCCAATGTGGGACTTGATCCTGGGACCCCAGGATCATGACCTGAGCCGAAGACAGTTGCTCTTTTTTTTATTATTTATTTATTTATTTATTTATTTATTTATTTATGTATGTATGTATGTATGTATGTATGTATTTGTTTGTTTGAATGAGAGAGAGGGAGCACAAGAGGGGAGAAGCTCAGAGGGAGAAGCAGACTCCCCGTGGAGCTGGGAGCCTGATGTGGGACTCGATCCCAGGACTCCAGGACCATGACCTGAACTGAAGGCAGTGGCTTAACCAACTGAGCCACTCAGGCATCCTGAGCATAATTCTTTTCATGATGTAGAGTTAGATATGTGAGTATGCACTTGTGTGTTCCAACTTAATATTCTCTGTATTCTTAGTTTTTTATGTACTCTGTCAAGGCCTGAAAGAAGTTTATTAGAAACCTCTTTTGACTGATGATTTTGTGTCAGTTTCTCCTTTGTAGTTTCAAATGTGTGCTATTTAAATTTTTTAACAGTTGAAGTACAGTTGACTTACAGAAATCTACAAACATTTGAAGTATATAATTTGGTAATATTTTGAAATATATATCTCCACCCATGAGGTTCACTACCAGGCAAACCAAAATATTCTGAAAGAGCCTATGTCTATCCACTCATAAAAGGATAAAGAAGATGTGGTGTGTATATCTACAGTGGAATATTACTCAGCCATCAAAAGGAACGAAATCTTGCCATTTGCAGCAACATGGATGGAACTGGAGTATATTATGCTAAGCGAAAATAAGTCCATCAGAAAAAGACAAATACCATTAAGACTTCACTAATGTGGAATTTGGGAAACCAAATAGATGAATGTTGGGGAAGGGGAGAAAAAAACAGAGGAGAGGGGAAGGCAAACTATAAAAGACTTTATGATAGAGAACAGACAGGGTTGATGGAGGGAGGTGGGTGGGAACTTAAATGGGTGAGTGAGATTAAGGAGGGCACTTGTTAGGATGAGCACTAGGTGTTGTATGTAAATGATGAGTCACTAAATTCTACTTCTGAAATCAATATTACACCATATGTTTACTAACTAGAATTTAAATAAAAATTGAAGAAAAAATAAAAATTAAAAAAAAAACAACAAAATATTCATCACCCCTCAAAGTTTTCTTGATCATTTTTATAACCCCTCATTGTTTTCCCTCCCTGTCCTCAGGGAGTCCCTGATCTATTGTCTTTTACTGTGTTTTACCTTTTCTAGAATTTTATTTATTTATTTTTAAATTAACCTATCATGTATTATTTGTTTCAGGGGTACAGATCTGTGAATCATCAGTCTTATGCAATTTACAGCACTCACCATAGCACATACCCTCCTCTGTGTCCATCACCCAGCCATCCCATTCCCCGCCCTGCTCCCCCAGCCATCCTCAGTTTGTTTCCTGAGAATGAGTCTCTTATGATTTGTCTCCCTCTAGAATTTTATTTCAATGAAATTATGCACTATGGGTTTTCTTCTCTGTTTGGTATATTTTACTCAGCATAATAATTTTAGACCCACCTATGTTTTTATGTGCTTTAATAGTTCATCCTGTATTCCATCCTATGGAAATACTAGTTTGTCTGTCCATTCATCTGTTAATGGATACTTGAGTTGTTTCCAGTTTGGGGCTATTACACCTAAATATGCTATAAACATTTGTATATGAATCTTTGTGTGGACATGTTTATTTTTTGCTTTTCTCCTTTTGGATAAAATATCCAATAGTGGAATGGTTAGACCATATGGTAGGTATATGTTTACAGTTTTAAGATATGGTTACCGTTTTCAGAAATGGTTATACCATTTGCATTTTCATCAGCAGTATGAAAATTATAGTTGCTTCATTTCTTTGCTCTATCAGTTTGCTAGGGCCGCCATAACACAATACCACCAACTGGGTGACTTAAACAACAGGAATTTATTTTCTCATAGTTTTAGAGTGTAAGGTCAAAGTGTGGGCAGGGTTGGTTTCCCCTGAGTCTTTTCTCCTTGGCTTGTAGATGGCTGCTCTTTTACTGTCTCTTAACATTCATTCTTTTTATGTCCAAATTTCCTATTATAAGGAATTGGATTGGATTAGGGCTCAGATTGGATTAGGGCTCACCCTAACCTCATTTTAACTTAATCGTCTGTTTAAAGGCCCTATCTCCAAATATGGCTACCTTCCAAGGTGTTGGGGGATCAGGGTTTCAATATATGAAATTTGAGGATGGGACAGTTAAGCCCATAACACTTGCCAACACTTGGTATGATAAGGTGTATAATTTTAGCCTTTTTGATAGATGTATAATGTATCTCATTGGGATTTCAGTTTGCATTTTGCTAATGACTAATGATGTTAGGTGTATTTTCATGGACTTATTGCCATCCATATATCTTCTTTGACAAAGGGTCTGTTCACATTTCATGCCCATTTTAAAGTTTGGGTTGTTTGGTTTCTTATTAAGCAATCTTTATTTTGGATATAAGATCTTTATCGTGTACATGCTTTGAAAATACTTTATCGCAGTCTTTGGCTTATCCATTCCTCTAATAGCATCTTCTAGTGTGTGAATTTTAAATTTATTTTATTTTATTAGTTTTTAAAAATGTTCTTTTAAAAAATATTTTTTAACGATTTTGGTGAAATGGCACTTTATTAACTTTTTCTTTAATGAATTGTGCTTTTGATGTCCTATTTTAGAGATCTTTGCCAAACCCAAGAACACAAAGATTCTCTTCTTTGTTTTCTTACAGAAGTTTTATTATAGTTTTTGGTTTTACATTTAGATCTGTGATCCATTTTAAGTTACTTTTTGTATATGGTATAAAATATTGATCAGTTCTTTTTTCCCACATCTGAATATTCTAGTACCATTTGTTGAAAGGTTATTCTTTCTTTACTGGCTTTCCTTTCTTTGCACCTTTGTTGAAAATCAGTTAACCATAAAAGTATGAGTCTGTATCTGAGCTCTCTTCTGTTCCATGGATTTTTTTGTATGTTTCTTGATGCTAATACCACAGTCCTGATTACTATAATTTTTAATAAATTTAATTCTAGTATGATCATGATTATTACAACTTTTAAAATTAATCCTGAAGTCAAGTTCTCAAACATTGTAAGCCCTTAAAGGAAAAGGTTCTTAACTTTTCAAAGTTGTTTTGGCTCTTCTTGGTTCTTTACATTTTCATATGCATTTTAGAATCAGTTTGTAAATTTCTACGAAATAGTGTGTGAGGTTTCTGATTGAGATTATATTGAATTTCTAGATCAGTTTGGGAAGAATTGAAATCTTAACAATATTGAACCTTCTGATCCATGAACATGGCACATCTCCCTGTTTATTTAGGGGTCTTTATTTTCTCTCAGCATCATTTTGTAGCTTTCAATGTAAAGTTCTTATGTGACTTTTGTCAGATTTATCCTGAGGTGGTTCATATTTTTTTACATTGTTAGTGGTGTGTTATTAATTTCAATTTCTGATTGCTCATTGTAGGTTTATAGAAATACAGTTGATTATTTTATATTGACATTAGTTTTAGTATCTTTTTTGGTAGATTTGGTGGGAGTTTGTAGATGGTCATGTCCTTTACAGATTTCATACTGATGTACCTTAAAGTGGAGCTTCTCATCCTTTTTTCTGGTTCGTGGCCTTTTCAGTAAAGAAACTCATCTTTAGTTTTGGGTAGTTTTTCTGGTACTATTTTTTTTTCTTTTTTCTTTCTCCCCATCATTCTAGTGTGAAACCTAGCTGTCAGTGTTCTAGTGTGTGAACAAAAAAGGGCTCTAGAGATAAAGCCTTTTATTTCTCTTGTAGAATCAGAATAGAACATAGTTTTTTTTATTTGTCTTTGTTTTTTTGTTTTTGCATATACTGTCCTCATTCTTCCAGTTGTTTCTAATAATTGTATTGTCAACATATTATAAAACTTTTATATTATATATGTATAATATATATATAACTAATCTTACTAGTTCTTCAAGTAACTATACAGTTAGCTTAAACCAGTCTTTATGTATGACTTTGTAATCATTTTTAGTTTTCTGAACTTATTAGTAGATTAGTAGATCTAATAGATTCCTCAGAAATGGAGAATAACTTTTCTAGGGTTATTGCATAGTGTCACCTTGATACTTTAAGATTACTTTTGCTGGATATAAAATTCTTGGCTCGCATTTTCTTTCCTTAAGTATCGTAAATACCTTTCTTTGTTTTCTTCTGGCATAAAATATTGCTGGCAATGTCCAGTGATATTTAAGTCTATAAATCACATGCTCTTTTGCCTAGAAGTTCAAAGGAGTTTTCCTTTAAAGTCTAATAATTTTTTTTAGAATATGTCTAATATGTATAATAATTTTTTAAAATATGTCTGGTGTTGATTATCAGGGTTGGCAGTCTCAGATATATGGTATATTGTTTCAGTGTTCAGTTTCACATTTTTTTTTATTTCAAGAAAATGTTTTTGCATTTATTTTCAGTATTTGGTTTGATTGCATTTTGTTTTTAGTCATACTCCTCTATTTTCTGTGTTAGATATTCTTGCCCATCTTTAATATTGTTATTTTCTATTCTGTATCCTTTTAATTTATCTCTTTATTTCCTTTTGTTTGAAATTTTTTCTGTTTCTCTTAAAGCATAGTTGTGTTTATTTGCCCTCATCTTCTAAAATAATCATTTTGTTTTTAAAAATTATTTATTTATTTTTAAGGAATGTCTACACCCAAAATTGGGGGCTTGAACTCATGACTCCCAGATCGAGAGTCTCACATTCTTCCAACTGAGCCAAGTCGGGTGTCAGAATAATGTTCTTTCCTAAACTCGTTTTTTCATTTGTTATTTTTCCTTGAGTTTTACCAACTGTGTTCTGAATTTAAAAAAAATTCTGACTTACATTCTTTCATGCCTGTCTCATCTTAGTATCTTTTATCTGGCTTTAATTAGTTAGTTGTGTGTGCTTTCATTGTGGAGTATTTGCCGTTTAACATCTTTTCCTTGTAATTTTGTGTGGGATCTGATTTCAGTATTTTTTGGTTGCTCATTTTTCTGTGAAGGTAGTTTTCTCCAACTCTTTAGAATGAAGATTAGATTGTTTTTTTCTCCCCTCACAGCACTCCTTCTTTTGTGTTTTTTGTGCAGATAATTTGCATTTTCAATTTAACCATATTTTTAGTTTATAATGAGTTTATCAGGAGATAATGCCATTGTAAGCTGAGGAAGGATGCGTATGTTCAAATAGCCTTCCTAAAAAATTGTACCAACTTACATTCACATTCACAGTGGAAAGGACCATGGAATCCTCTTTTCAAAAAAATATAAACATATTCCAGGTGCAGGGTGCCTGGGTGACTCAGTTGGTTAAACTCTCTGCTTTCAGCTCAGGTCATGATCCCAGGATCCTGAGATTGAGCCCCAGGGCAGGCTCTGTAGTCAGTGGGGAGTCTGCTTGTCCCTCCCCTTTGCCCCCCCCCCCATCTTGTGATCTCTCTCATTCATGCTGTCTCTCAAATAAATAAATAAAATCCTAAAAAAAAAATATTCCAGGTGCAAGTTTTCTGTGTTTTAGTTCCATAAAAATCTGACAAATAAAAACATTAATGGCTAGGATATTATTCCACATAGACACACAGCACACATTGAATGCCTGTTGTTGTGCCTGGGGTACAGAAATGAGTCAATGGGTGTATATTTTTTCACTGACAATAGTTGTTGCCAGATTGTCTAACAGTGTCTGAGGCTACCCATTTGTCTTCATCTTTACTTATATTTAATAGTTGCAGATGGCAGAATTTTTGCTAATGTTGGCTAAAGGTAAGACAACAATCCTTTTCTCAGGACTCTTAAGGTATTGGGAGTGGGGAAAGTGCACAGTGGGGTAATCCAGGAAATCTGTAACACATTGTGATAAGCTCCAAGAAGGAAATACAGGTTACTTTGGACATTCAGCCTCACTCCTCAGCAACCCTGGCACCTAGCTCTCCAAGTTCCTCTTGGATGAAGAAGGGCCAGCCTGTGTTTACCCTCTGACAGGGTGAAATAATATGAGGGTGTTTCTTAAAAGACTCTGAAGATAAAATTTGGGAGGAGTATGAGCAAATCCTAAATACCCAACTAGCTGAGCAATTGGAATCTTTTGTGAAATTCACATGTGTTCAGAGTATGTGACAATATGGGACAAGGCCAACAACAACAAGACCAATTCTGTTATCTTCAGAGGAACACCACAAAAATACCATATGTCAGCTGTACTGAAAAGGGCAAAAATCTCAGGGCTGGGCAGATGCCAGAAGGCGGCAATCAATACTATGTGTCCTGAAATTTTCTTGCATATCTGGGTACTAGGTTTGACCTTGAGATATGGCTCCCGTACACTTTCTGCTACTGGTCTGATAATCACATTTCAGCTCCAGCTTTGTTTCCTGAAGTTTCTGCAGCTCCATTTTATATGATTTGAAAGACCTTAAAATTTTCTGGTTACCACAAGCGTATCTTTTCTGCTCATCCTGTTTTGAGGAGGTAGAAGTTAAGTGTACATTTGTTTTTTATGTATTGTTCAGAACCATATTTTACAGAATGCCTTATTTCTTTTATTATTGTTTCTGGAAAGGAAAGTTCTGTGAAAATTGTTTTAGTTTGAATATAGAATAGTTTTATTATTTAGAGCTTAGTTTGAAATATTCTGAGTTTAATTCAGATGTATGCCAGTACCTTCCAAAGTAAGGTAATAGAGATAGGTGTTCTGATCAGATGGCTTAGAGAAATTTCTAGAATATTCATATTCAGAGATTCCTTATAATTAATGTCTTTGACTTAAATCTTAACCAAAAATTGCATTATTCTTTGTACATTTTTATTAGTGTTAACAAACTTAATTACAAAATACTTAAGCTCTTTGAAAAAAAAAAAAAAAGCAAGTACTTGGGTCCAGACACTCTTAAGCCGTCTCATGGGTGATGGATAAGGAAAGCATCATAAAGAAAAACTGCTTGGTTATTTTGAGTGTTGAGTTGTAAGAGTTCTTATTCTTACACTCTTGAACTGGGGGAGTGGTGATGAAGGACATTTATATAGAATAGTAGCTTGTGCAGAGGTATGGAAGTATGAACCTGAAGGATGCTGTTGGGGAAGTACAGGTGATTTGAGAATGAGGATTTTTGGTAGAAGATCAGGGCGAAAAGGTGGGAGGCCAGGTCATGAATGTGGCCACATAGGGAAAGTCAAAGAAATTAGATATTATTCCGTAAGTTGAGGGGAAGTCATTGTTAGTTTTTAAAATGGAAGATGACATGATTTGATGAGGTATATGATGTAAGTCATAGAGTTAACTGTTTTGAATGCAGGATGGTTGTGAGACCTGACATTTCCATGGGAAATAACTTTTTATTTAATTAATTTATTTATTTTGGGGGGGAAATTCTAGTTTTATTTAACAAGGAGTTTCTGAGAAGTTTGTGGATAAGAAACAAACCTGCCACATTTAATGAACTACAAATTTTCAGATTTGTAAAATAACTTTGATTTTTAAAAGGAATCAGACTACTGAGGGCTGGACGGGTTTGGGGCAAAGGGTAGCTCAACTCCCTCCCTATTTACAAAGGAGAACCATACCCCTATTGGTAATGCTTTTCCCATTAAAGGTTGGGCTATTCTTACACACACAGTTCTTTCAGGACTCAGGCCTACGCTGAATCTTATCCTGTGATATATTAGCTTTTGTTCCTCTTTAAATCTCCCTGGAGAGTTCTGAGGGAAGCTCCATTCCCTCCAGCTCAGGGTCTGTTCTCAGCCTTGTATTTTCCCAGAGGAAGTCGGAATCCTCAGTTTTTGCTCTCTCCAGGCAGGGGATCGTAGGGATAATGTTCACATTTGACCCAAGGATCTGAGTTAGGCCTAGATTCAGATGTAGTACTCCAGTCCACCTCCAAGTTGCCTCACAGAGAGGTGCTCCGACCCTGTATTTTTAT
>PITA01000109.1:128481-231775 GCA_004023965.1 Spilogale gracilis
TTTTTTTTTTTTAAAGATTTTATTTATTTGACAGAGAGAAACACAGCCAGAGAGGGAACACAAGCAGGGGGAGTGAGAGAGGGAGAAGCAGGCTTCCCGCCGAGCGGAGAGCCCGATGTGGGACTCGATCCCGGGTCTCCAGGATCATGACCTGAGCCGAAGGCAGTTGCTTAACCAACTGAGCCACCCAGGCGTCCCTGTGTGCTTGTTTTTAAAGCCAATTAAATATTTGCGGTACAACTTGCAGTTCAGTGTTTCCCTTCATTATAACGTTAGATGTCAAATGAATTTCTCTTCCTCATTTTCCTTACAGAGGTTTTTGATTTCAAAAATGTGTAAATTTCCTTCTAACCCTTCTTTTTAACTTGATTCTCTTTAATCTGACTCAAGCAGACTTCTGTCCTTGGGGGCATATATTTCTGGCATTTCCATTGGAAGGCTTTTTTTTTTTCCCCTCACACATCACATGACAGAGAGAAGTTTAAGTGGCAGGGAAAGGAAAACAACTTGAAGAAATGTTGAAGACTGGGTGATTAGCAGGTATGACAGAGAACTCTGAGTAAGGATTAGTTGAGAGGAAATTATTATAGACTGTGGAAAGCGTTGCTTTGACAATAGCTCTGGAACCACGACATGGGCTATGATACATTGACTTTGACTTTGAAGATATCTAGTGTCAGTAGTAGATTACTTGCTTGAATTATAAGATCAGTGCTTTCCAAAGTGTGGCCCCGGCACTAGCAGTATCCTGTTACCTGGCTGCTTGTTAGAAATGCAGATTCTTGGGCCTTACCTCAGACCTACTGAACCAGGATCTCTTTACAGTAGGATCCAGGAATTTTGAATTTCAAGATTCACTGTATTAGTTAGAACATAGAGAAGATAGGGCTTGCTGGGTCGAAAGTGCTAGGAAGTAACACTGGTTATATAATAGAGAATCCTGTTTTCGAAAGTCTTTCTCCCAGAGATTTCTTTTTTGCTGTCATAGTCCTTGTTGATAGCTATAATTTCAATAAAAAAAATTCCAAAGACTTGACATTGTACTGAATGGAACGTTTATGTGCTCTTGTTTTACTCAGTGTCTTTCATTTTCTATAGCTTTAAGATCTCAGCCTTTCTCTGTGTTCGTTAGACAGACAGTCCCACTATTCCTTCTGTTTCTTTTAGGCTCTTAATGCAGATTATAGCCCTTGAGATTTCTATGTGGAAACAGTATGTGTGGACTTAGGAATTGAAATTTACTTGAAAGATGTAAATAAGATATAGAGAAGAGAATGGTAGTTGGAATAGAAGGCATGATGGAAAACATTGAGTCTTCTTTTGAATTTATGATATAGAAAGGCAAAATTCCTTAGAAACATAGTTAAATTTTATGATCTAACTAAAACTAATATTTAAAAATTAGCTCCTTATCAAGACCTCTTTGACATGGGTCTTGGGTATGACTTATTGAATCTCGACACCAAAAGTAAGCAAAAATAAACAAGTGGGGCTACATCAAACTAAAAAGCGTCTGCACAGCAAAGGAACCCAAGAAAGTGAAAAGGCAACCTACTGGGTGGGAAGAAGTATTTGTAAATAGATATATCTGATAAGGGGCTAATATCCAAAGCATATAAGGAACTACAACTCAGTAGCAAAACAACAATCCAATTTTTAAAATGGACCAAAGATCTGAATAGACAATTTTCCAAAGAAAACAGACAGATGGCCAACAAATACTTGAAAAGGTGCTCAGCATCGCTGATCATCAGGGAAATGCAAATCAAAACCACGATGAGATACTACCTTACACCTGTTAGGATGGCTATTATTAAAACGTCAAGAGAATAACCAGTGCTGGCACAAATGTGTGGAAAAGGGAACCCTTGTGCACTGTTGGTAGGAAGGTAAATTGGTGCAGCCACTGTGGAAAACAGTATGGAGGTTTTCCTCTAAAAATTAAATGTGGAACTTGCCATTTGTGACAAGATGGATGGGCCACAAGGGCATTATGCAAAATGAAATAGATAAAGACAGATACCATATGATCTCCATTTTATGTGGAATCTTAAAAAAAATACAAATTAAGCATTATATCCAACTCACAGATCACAGATTTATGGTTGCTAGAGGTGGTGGGGTGGGGGTGGGAGGGAGAACTGGGTGCAAGGAGTCAAAAGGGAAAAAACAAAAGAAATGAAAATATGAAGCCTTTTAGGGAATGTTAACCCAGGTTTTCCAGTTAGCATTAAAAAGATAAGATAGATGGCATGATGGAAAACATTGAGTTTTTCTTTTAGATTTGTGTTATATAAAGGGAAAATTCCTTAGAAACAGTTAAATTTCTTGACCTAACTAAAGCTAATATTTAAAAATTAGTTTTGAATGTTTTAATAGCATAAAATATAAAAGTAAACAAGGATCTACAGTAAAAAGTTTTCCTTCATCTGGGTACCTAGTGTTGTTTACCTGTCCTTTTATACACACACATATGTGCCTGCGCACATACACACACACACACATTACAAATAGTTGCAAACTACTATACATTTTATAATAGACAATATTTATTAAAATCTTTTGCCATGATTACTGTGATATTGTGTGTATGAATGCCACACAAGCACACATACACATCTCATCTTCCCACATATGTTAGTAGAGCTATAGAATAAATTTCTGGACGTTTATTGGTTGTATCAAGGAGTATATATGCATGTGCACTTTGACTACGATTGGCAGAATTGCCCTCCATAATGACGAGCAGTTTGGAACTCCCATCAGCAATGTCAGAAGGTACTTATTTCTCCACAGTTTTATCAACAAAAAGTTCCTGAATTTTTGCCAGTTCTGTTGGTGAAAAATACTTTCTCAGTGTAATTTTATTATGTATAGTGTTGGCTTTTTATTTGGCTGTATTTCGTTTCCATGAAGTACTGATAGTTTTTGAATATTTTTTTTGAGGAATTTCTCTTCGGCTTTGGAGATACTTGTGGGCTTGGGAGATACCAAAATGAAAAATTCACTGTGGGGTTAGTTTTTGGTTTTGCTTATGGTTAAGTTGGAAGACACTTTGAAATGAAACATGCTGAAGAAGATGAGTTAGGAGAGAGGGTGTGCTTTTGAAAATAAATGAACCAAAGCGATTGTAGAGGATTTAAGGAACAAGGAAATATCTGTTTAATCAGATATTTATATTTTGTGTGATACAATGACAGGATTTCTTTGTCGTCTTCTCAGAATTCAGGTAGTTTGATGACAGAATTTACCATTTGGGAATACATTTGTTTTTCCACAAGATTTGTATTAACATTGCCACAGTAAAGTGTAATATAAAAAAGGACTGAAGTTTTGGTGTTTTTTTATTCCAGTAGGTATGCACATACGTGGATCCAGTGTTCTTTATAAAGGTCCCCTAACGACCTCATTTCCACATTACTTCCAACTTAGCCCTCATGTCTTTGTCTGCATGTCTGTGACTTCGAATGGAAAGTCCGTAATCTGTAGCTTGGTCTGAAGCTACAGAAGGAGATGGTCTGAAGGAGATGGGTACAGCGTTTCAGACAGGGTTCTCAGTGACCCAACCTGTAGGCAGAGTGTGCAGAGCAGAGTTGAGTCAGAAGCGGATCTCCAGTGGACAGGAATGAAAACCAATTGCAAAGTAGTCAATGAAAGTGGTTTTTTTTGGTTTGTTTTTGTTTTTGTTTTTAAGACTTCATTTATTTATTTGAGAGAGACAGTGCACGCGAAGAGACCGGGGCTCCATCCCAGGATCCTGGGATCACAACCTAAGCTGAAGGCAGACACTTTAACCGACTGAGCTACTCAGGTGCCCCAAAAGATTTTGTTGTGGAGTGCAAAAAACAAAACAAACAAACCAACAAAAAACAAACACACATTCACACATTAAAAAGATATTATACATGCATGGTTAATATAATAATTTTAATAATAATTAATTTAAAAAGCTGAGTGTTAGTCATAATTGGGAAATCCTAGCCCCTTATCCTAAAGAAGTCCGAAGAGACCACACCACTTGTGCATCACCACTTTCAGTGAACCCTTCCTTTTTTATATCTGTGCCCTGGCACTCTCCCTGTGTGACATACATGCCCTGGTTCTTGGCCAAGATCTTTGAGTCCAGGAGAGTGGGTGAGTGTGAGAAGGAGAGAAGAGAGGAGCTCTGAAGACCTCCCATACTACTACAGTGCTGGGGTGTGAATACCATTGTGAAATCTTTCTTTTGGGGGAAACTTGAGAACTTCAAACTCAGATCTTGATAAAGTGAAGAGGAAATGAATTTAATTGGTTGTTGAAAAAGATATCATTTTGGAAGCTTTATTTTACAAAGTTAAACTGTAAACTGAGAGCAAACAGTTTAACAGCAATCCAAAAATAAATAAATGAAACCAGCCACTCAGTAGTTTCACTTTATCTTAAATGTTGAATGCTAGTCTGGTTCTAGAACTGAAAAGGACTTACTTGTTTTTCTAAAAGTACGTGTGTTGAATATGTAATGACATTGCTGCTTCTGTGGCTCTGAAGAACTGATTTTGCTACTTTATTCTCAGACCTTTTATGTAAGAAACATGATCAGGGATTTCCCATGCAGTTGAGAACTGAGGATTCAGATGAATGCTTGAGCTTTTTTCCTCAAATTTCCCTTTCCCTTCTCTCCTGTACATTAAATAGGTGAGATTTTTAAAAGTGAAAAATTGAATTGTTTTCTTATATTTATTGTGAAATGGCAGAGTGGAAAGGACCATGTAAGACAATTGACTTGGCTAGATAGAAAATATTCCTGTCTTGTTTCCCTGTCCTCCTTTTCACCTCGTTTTAAAAAATTAGACACACAACAAAATCCAAAACTAATAGATTTAGGATAAATTAAAATTCGTGTAGAATTAAAATATTGTAACTTACAATGTTTTACATATATTACAATAGTTACAAATATTGTAACTTACAACTCTGAATCTACCATCTGAAATCTACCATCTGAAAAATGGTATTTTATGTTTCGCCTTGTCGCATGAATATTCTCATTGAATTCTAGAGTCGGGTATTCACTCTTGAAGAGATGGTTTGAACAGCTAGTGGTTTTCCTCTGGAAGTAGAAAGGGCAGAGCTCTGCACATTTGATACCATTTAAAGACAGGGAGGATCCACTCCAGAAATGTTTGAGGGTAAGAGTTTTTGTAGAAGTTCCATCAGTGGAACAGTGAAAAGTCACTGTTTTTACTTGGTTGTGAAAACATGACTGCAGTGATAAACCTTTTAGCTTTGAACACCAGGATTATGTTTCACAGAAAGAAGAGTGTGCTGCCTCCCTCCCACACCCACCCCTCAATCCATCCTGCTGAATTGAGAAATCACTCGGCAAATGAAAAGGCACCACTCTTTGAAGGCAGAAATTTATCTTGGTCTTGCTTTTGAATTGTGGTTTCTGTTTTAAAGCACACAGTACAATAGGAAATATTCATTAGGGTGACTGTCATTAAGGAAAGGTAATGTGTGCACTCTATTCTAGAGCAGGGAAGGTGCGGTACACAAAACCTGTTTTGCTTTCAAAACAGGTTAACAGGCAAGGTTTCTGCATGTAGAATGATTTAATTGTGAAAGGGAAAAGAGACCTCAGAAATAATCTGATTGAGCCTATCCTCCTGGTTTTGTAGCCTCAGAAACTGAGACTACAAGCAGTTAACTGCTGATGCGGGACACTGGGCTGTTGGGTGTAGTGGCAAAGCCCTCACTGGAGCCAGAGCTGCTTGCTTGTACTCACTGTACAGTGCTCGTAAGCCGCAGCCCCCCAAATGGTTACCTAGGTGTGCAGACCTGGGAACTCTGCTTTACTACCTCACAAATCAAAGAGTAGTGCTGGAAAGAATAGACCTTTGAGGTAATAGTAATGTCTTGGAATCACGTGATGTGCTCACTGTAGTATGAACTCCTAAAAGGTACCTACACGTGGCTTTGACTACATTCCAGTGTTTGGTCTGTCGCCATCTTTGCACGGTTTGTTTCTAATTAAGGTACTAGTTCATTTCTCATTTCTAATTAAAAATGCCAGTTCTTTCTAGTATAAAATACTCCATTTTATATCCTCTTGAATTCAGAAGGGGTGTTTTACATTTCTAAGTAAAGAGCTGTCTTTGACTAGCCTTCTGTTGTTAATTTCCAGTTCCCTGGCTTGTTGGTTTTACTTTTGGAATATGTCGAGATTTTCTTCACAGTGGTCAAGTCTGATGACAGGACCTTCAGAGAGCCTGGGACGTGTGACGGTAGAAAAGAAGTGGCATTAAGATCGTCAAGATACAGATTCCCCCAAAGGCCCCACATATGTGCACGTGGGGAGAACACTGCCTTCACTCCTGAGAACTACAGGAGAAGCTGGTTGTCAGGTGGCAGGTGTCAGTTTCAGTGCAGGAAAGTGAAGGGAATGTTGACAAGACACTTAACGGGTGTTGGACTCCCCTGTGATCCTTCGTGTTTCAGACTATGTGTGGCCCTTACCTTCAAATGAGCTTTTGGAAAAGAGGTTATAACATTCTTGGGTCATACTTTTCTTTTCCTCGAAACTAGATAGAGGTTTGCTTCATTGATTTGACACATGGAATGTTGTGGAAGAGTCTCGGAGGCCAGCTTGATTTCTTTTCCTCTCTTGAGGGGCTTACTTTTTTTGCATGCATGTTGCATGTTTGAAGAGGTCCTTTATAACATGTCTTTTCCTTTCTCTTGAATTGACAGTAATGTATGTGGGGGGACAAAAGGCAAATGGTAACTACAATAGATTATTGACTTGTGAGCGCCACTTACTAAATCTTTTTTTTTTTTTTAGATTATTTTATTTATTTATTTGACAGAGAGAGAGCACAAGCAGGCAGAGGGGCAGGCAGAGAGAGACAAGGGGAAGCAGGCTCTCTGCTCAGCAGGGCCTCCATCACAGGACCCTGAGATCATGACCTGAGCCGAAGGCAGAGGCTTTAACCCACTGAGCCGCCCAGGCGCCCCCCATTCACTAAATCTTAAAGTGATGAGAACTCTGGTATTTCTGTATATTTATTGCTTTACTTGTGTGAGGCCCATGGGCATCTGCAGAGATGCAAAGAATTGTTCTAGATATGGGCTCTGTCATTGCATTCTTATGAAGTGAAGTTAGCCCTTCTAAGCTTCCCTTTGGGGCAGGCTCTAATTGTGACCTGATGGTCCAAACTAGCCCAGAACCAACAACTGTACCTCAAACAGTTACAAACAGCATGACTCCATTCTAGGATTAATCCCTTCTATCCAATTAGTGCTCCCCAATGTTTAGAATCTGATTTAGCTTGAGTAATAAGGCCTTTAGTTATTCATACACCTCCTGAATGCAGGAGGGATTAGAACCCTAGGAATTAGGACTCTGGAGTTTTTTCTGGGACTGAAAGGCAGTAAGGTATAGTGGATGAATCATGGGCTTCAAAGTCAGCCCACCCCATGTCAAGTCCCGGAGTCGCCGCTGATTACTTTGGTTCAGCACAGGTGCTTGGCAAAATAGGGATTAAAGCAGTCATCTTACACTGGTTTGTTGTAAGGAAGGCAGATAATATTTGTAAATCGTGTTGCACAGTGTCTGTCCTGGGGTTGGTTAAGTGGTAGTAATTTTCACCACTATTTGTAAATTTGGTAACTGTTAACGTGTTACATTTTAAGAAAACACTGAAATTTGGACATATTAAATCCAGTTAATTCTATTTCTACCTGGCTAGTTATATGTTGGTTAGTGTTTGACATAAGCAAATAACCGTAGTCAAACCCTGGTTTATTACCCTATGCTAATTAGGACTGAGCTTTGAGAGGGCATAATAGTTGACTAGCTCCTTGTTTTAACTCCTGAGTACTGAGGGTTTCTAAGCTGATGGCTTCAGGAGAGTAGCCTCTTCTATCTTCTGCAATCTTTCTTCAAGCCCTCTCAGTTGACAGCAACACTTGCAAGCCAGTCTTGAGTGCAGTGTTAAATCACTGACTGGGGCTGAGGATAATTAAAGTAGGACCCTTGACAAGCTAAGTCATTATGGAAGCCAGCAGTGGATTCTTCTCCCTCTCTGCCTCCAAGACTAGCTATTCAAAATAGTTTTAGCTGCCTCCCTGAGAGTAATGGTGCCTGTATTCGCCTGTGGCCCTCTCAGTCTGAGTATATCCCCTGCCTTTGCTAATATAAAGATACTTAATTTTTTATGCACAACACTTTACAGTGTGTTTTCATCATCATTATCTCAGTTGATCCTCACAGCCCATTGAAGTGTCTTCATTTTACACATGAAAAAAACCATAACGTCTCTAGCGTTGGAAAGATTTACTCCAGACTGGATGCTTTAGTGAAATAACTCACATGTATGGTGGTGTTGACACTGGATTTTGTGTTATTCTAAATTGAATGCTGTTCTGTTCAAAAATGAAAAACTTCTGTGTGGACTTTATTTATTTGAGATGAAATATGTACCTAACATAACCATTTCAAAGTGAACAGTTCAGTGAGATCTGGTACAGTCATCGTATTGAGCAACAACCATTACTTTTTTTGGGTTCCAAAATGTTTTTGCCACCCTGAAAGAAAACCTGTACCCATTAAGCAACTGCTCCCTATTTATCTCCTTTCCCCCAGCACCTGGCATCCACCAATTTGCATTCTGTCTATATGGATTTACCTATTCTGAATATTTCATATAAATGTGGTCTTTACTGTTGAATTTCTTTCACTTACAATGTTTTCTAGATTCATCCACATTGTAGCGTGATTCAGTACTTCATTGCTTTTTATACATGAATAATATTCCATTGTATGGGTATACCATGTTTTGTGTAACTATTTCTCTGTTGATGGATATTGGCGATTTCCACCTTTGGGCTATTGTGAATAGTGCTACTACAAACATGCATGTGCATATTCTTATCTTATCACAGTACTCTGTCCTAGGTTTTTACATAAGGAACCCATATGTCCACAAAAAGACTTGTATAAGAATGTTTAGAACTGCTTTATTCATAATAGCCCAAAGTTAGAAGAATTCTGTATCTTGATTGTGGTCTTGATTACATGGCTGTATGTAATTGGATTGAAACCTAAGACCTATTTAATTTCATTGTATATAAATTTTATCTTATTTTAAAAAGGGGGACAATAGAGTAAACCATGAACCATAATTTTAAAAAAATTCTAGCTGTTGTGTTGTCTTTGTCCATTCATGCTGCTATAACAAAGTACCACAGACTGGGTAGCTTCTACATAACTGAAATTTATTTCTCTTAGTTCTGGAGGCTGGAAGCTGAGATAAAGGTGCTGGAATGGCTATGTTTTGGTGAGGGCCCTCTTCCTGGTTTAAAGCAGGCACCTAGGATGCCTGGCTGGCAGTGAAGCATGCAACTACTAGGGAGTTGTGGGTTCGAGCTCTGCATTGAGTATACAGATTACTTTAAAAAAAAATCTGGGGTGCCTGGGTGGCTCAGTTGGCTAAATGTCTGACTCTTGATTTTGGCTCAGATCATGATCTCAGGGTTGTGAGGTTGAGTCCCATGTCTGGCTCTGCACTGGGCCTGGAGCTTGTTTAAGATTCTTTCTCTCCCGGGGCTCCGGGGTGGTTCAGAGGGTTAAGCCTCTGCCTTCAGCTCAGGTCCTGATCTCAGGGTCCTGGGATTGAGTCCCACATCAGGTTCTCTGCTCAGTGGGTAGTCTGCTTCCCTCCTCTTTCTCTGCCTGCCTCTCTGCCTATTTATGATCTTTCTCTCTGTCAAATAAATAAAATCTTAAAAAAAAAAAAGATTCTTTCTCTCCCTCTCCTGCTCACCCCCTTCCTCTCAAAAAAAAATTTAAAAATAAAATCTCTCAAAAAAATACAGTAGGAACTTCTCTGCTATGTGCTCACATGGCAGGAAGGGTGAGGGAGCTCTGTGGTATCTCTTTTATTAGAGCACTAAATGCATTCATGAAGGTTCCATCTTCATGACCTAATCACCCTCCAAAGGCCTGACATAATACTGTTACCTTTGGGGGTTAGGATTTCAACATAATTAATTCTGAGGGGACACAAGCATTCAGAAATAGCATGGGCGCCTGGCTGGCTCAGTTTGTAGAGCATGTGACTCTTGATCTCAGGATCATGAGTTCAAGGCCCACCGAGGACAGGGAGCCTACTAAAAAAAAAAAAAAAAAAAAGAGCATGTTTAACATATTTTATTATTTTGTAAAAGATTTATTTATTTTAGAGAGTGCTAGTGGGGGAGGAGGAAGGGGCAGAGGGATAGGGAGATAAGCAGGCTTCCTGCTAAGCAGGGAGCCCAATGAGGGGCTCAATCCCAGGACCCCGAGATCATGACCTCAGGTGAAATCAAGAGTCGGATGCTTGACTGACTGAGCTACCCAGGCACCCCAGCATGTAGCAAATAAACAAGGGGTACAAGAGTGGAAGCAGATTGTTTCAGTAACTAACCTAAATAAGAGATGATGATGGCTTGCCCAAGATAATGACAGTAGAGATGGCAAGAAGTGGTCAGACTCTAGATATATTTTGAAGGGAGAGCTAATTTGGTCTGCCGATGTGATATGGTGGTAGATGTGATGGAAAGAAACTTTTCAAGGATGACACTAAGGTTTTTGATGAGATGGGAGTTCCCATATACTGAGCTGAGAAAGCCTGCAAGGAGCAGGTCTGTAGGGAAGAACAGGAATTTGGTTTGGGATACTCAGAGAAGCCTGTTTGATATTTAAGAGAACCTGTTGGGGGACCTACTTGTGATATAGGAGGCTGGAGACCAGGGGTCTGATCTAGACCTAAAATATAAGATTTGGAGTTGTCAGCACAGGTAGTAATTAAAGTCCTTAGGCTAAAAACCTCCCCAAGGGGGTGAATGTAGACAGTGAGGCCTAGGACATTTTAACTTTTTGAGGTTAGGGAATAGGGAAGAATCTAACAAAAGGGAGTGAGAAGGCCTGGCCAGTGAGTAGTAGGAAAACCAGAAGGATATGGTGTCTTGGAAGTGAAACATGAAAAATGTTTCATAGAAGAGAGATTGATGGACTAAATCAAGTATTACAGAGACCAAGCATTGACCATTAAATTTAGTCATGTAAAGATTCTTGATGACCTCGAGAAGTTTTTGCTGCATGTTAAGGGTGAGTGCTTGGTGTCTGGGCTCAGGAGAAGGTGGGAGGGAGGTGGTTGTTGGTGGTGAATGTAATGGGAAAAAAATCACAGCCTGTTAGCTTATAGAAATGATCCACGAGAGAGGAAAAATTTGATGAAGCAGGAGAAAGGCGAAGAGTGCTAGAGCTGCAGCCTTGAGTTGGTAAGAGAAGGGAAGAGATCAGAGGTAGAGTGAAGCGACTGGCAATCAATCCAGACAAACAGGAGGGAAAGGAGAGTGGAAGGGTACACTGTAAGTCAGTGGGTAGATGATGAGGTAGGATCTGAAGGAAGTTCTGTTTGCTGAGTGAAATAGGAAGCAGCTAAGAGGGAGGATGGGGAAGAACGGGGTCAGGTGCCAGGAGCCAGCCCCAGCAACCAGTAACCGGCAGAGTCGAGAAGGGAGGGAAGGCGTTGGCACTTTCGAATGAGGAGACTGCACTCGAAGAGTGGTGTGGGGATCTCCTGAAAACATTGTTCTCAGGGCTCTTTATTTATAGCATGTTCTGGTTAAAGTCTAATCTAAGGAACAATCAATTACAGACAAAGACAGATCTTAACTTTACTGATATACATCACGTGTTTTGCTCAGTTGGTTTTTATCACTCATTGTCCTATCAGGACTTTCTGCCTCCCTTAAATGCAGGGAAGTGAGTATGCTGTCGTGTGGTTATGAGATTTCTTTTGTTTGAACTAAACTAGTTACAATGCAGCTACGTACTACTATGATTGTTTTTCTCATTATCTCTATAATATCTTGCCTTAAAAGGGTAGGGTGTTACAGAGAATGATATATGAGACTATTACCCTGATACTGTTGAATAGATGTTAGAAAACTGACTCTTGCTTTGATGTCTATGCTCACTAAACAAACATTTTATTATAATTTGACTTCCTGTATGACATGTCTACATGGAAAGAATTCATTGAGCAAATGATTCAATTATCTGGTTTCTTTTGATTGTATATTGATTTCCACCATGGTTTGTCTGTGGACGGGGTGAGTAGGTGGAACTACATTATAATCCCAGAAGGCTTCTTTGTGCGAGTAAGATGTTTTCCCCAAGTGACATAGCCCTACTTCTGTAAAGGTGAGAAATAAACATCAGTGAGTTTTTCTTAAGTTTGAATTTCTATAATTGAAAACTAGGAAATTGGCAAACATTAGTTTTTAGAATTAAAAAAATTTCAACACCTGCTTAGATTGGAAAAATAGGCCAAAAATAAGGTGAAGTATAGCATAATTAAGTGTAGAGTTTTACACTGTATCATTTTTTTACAAATACCAAAGTGTAAGTTATAGAAGACAAAGAGGTTTATAGTTTTCATCAAGTTTGTTGGAAGTCAGGAGGGAGAGTCCCATTAAAACAGCAATGTCAGATGGCATTGATGAAACATGGGTGCTAATTATTGGTACTAAACATTTTAAGAGGGTCCTGGGCATTTTTTGAGGGACATTGGTAAACAAGAGTGATCAAGATGGTAAAAACATGTAGGTACAAAGTCATATATAGCGAGCAGTACACTGAAATGGGACTATTTAACCTGAAGAAGAATTTATGATTGAGGAGGAGAGCACAGTATTTGTTTTTACATGTATAGAATGTGTAGTGCAGTTAAGACACAGGGTTTTCTCCAGTTAGATCTAGAGGTTAGAAGTAGTGACAGGAGATAGAAATTGCTGAAAGACAAGATCTTGAGGCCAGGAACCCATAGCAGATGTTGGATCACCTAAACATCTCTCTACCCTTTCCCTCTCCCTTCCTGCCAAGGGAATTTTGATTTTGTTTAAGTAATCTGCCCTCTCTGCCTAGCTTTATTTGTCAAGAGAGGCAAACCCCAGCTCCAAGGGAACAAATGATGATCATTCTCAGGCAATCATGATGGACTCATTTCCTTGCCAGTGATGGGACAGGTATAGTTCTGGCCAATGAGATGTATGCTAGGGGTCTTCAGACACAGAAATTCCTCTCTGAAAAAAAGATTCAGAAGGGGAAGAAATGATCTTTTTTCATTGGACATTATTTATTATATCTGCATGCGAAGCCTGGAGTGATGGCAGCCATCTTGAAACCATAAGGAGAGCTAAACCGTCATGCTAATGGCAGAGTGAAAAAAAAGAGCCTAGGCTCCTTTTGATGTTGAACCACCAGAATAACAAAATGCTTGAGCTGTGTGACCTTGGAACTTATTACTGAACAATGGGAAAAAAAATGAGTTGGCCTATACTTGAAGTAATTAATGAAACATTTTTTATTTCTCCTAAATTGTATAGGACCAAAATGATATCCAACAGAGCTGCTCTGAAATGGGAAAGATTTTCCAAAGAAGCAGCCATTTTGTCCTCCAAAAATGTTTAAGTAAATGCTGAATAAATACTTAATAGACTTGGGTTTCCAGCATTGGTAGAAGTCTGGACTAGATGACCTTAGATTCTAACTAAAACATTCAGACTTTACTGTTCTAAAATCAGAATAATGGAGCCATTTCACAGTTGGAACAGAAGACATTGGGATCCACTTAGCTTCTGCATTTTGTACCTTCTTTGCTGTCCTAGGATCACTTCTTTGAGGGATGAATGTGGGACATTGTTTCTTATCACCTAACAGAGCCCATTTTCCTTTTTTCCAAATATTTTGTCTGCTACTTTATAGTTTCCAGAGGGAAGGAGGGAGGACGTAATTGTGCTTTGATGTAAAAGACATTTTTATTGTTTAGGTGCAAGGATTTATGGAGAGAAGAAAGTTTTAGAGTAGATGTTAGAAGTTTTGTTTTACTCTTTTTTTTTTTTAAAGAATCTTAATCTTTTTAGTTAAGTTTTTTTCCTTTTGGAAGATGGATCAAACAGTCTAGTATTATTAATAGAGAATATTGTAGAGACACATTGAAATGACAATACTTGGGAAAGTAATAGTAGGGAGGCGTTTATTAGAAATCTTTTGTACTATTTGAGTTTCTAAGTTGGAAATACATTATTTGAGGTCAAAATAAGTAGTTCATTATTAAATTGATCTCTGTGCTTTGAATTTCAAGATGATAATGAAAAGTTACAGTAATTTAAAAAACAAAAATGAAATACAAATAAGTCTACCTTTAAAATACATGGTGGACATTATCAGAAACATCAGATTTAATCATTTGCAGTGTTTGAGTTGTCTTAGATCAGAAATAAAGGCAAAAAAAGTTTAAATTCAGGTTTGAATTCCTAACATGATCCAAAGGTGGCAAAGAAAGAGAGAAGGACTGTCCACATATTATTGTGAAGCTTCTTTTTTTCTTTCTTTTTAGTTTTTCTTTTCTCATGAAGTATATCAGGATATCAGGAAAATAAATTAGCTTACCTGGTTTAAAAAAATGACAGTCTGCTGTCATTATCACAACATTTCAGAAATTGGAAGATGAACTCCAAAGTAAACAAATTTGTCCTCTGGAATGGTAAGGTAACTGGTGGTTTTGTGAGGTTCTTCTTTTTCCTCCTTGTTTTAGACTCTTTTTTTTTTTTTTTTTTTAACTATCCCAAGACCATTCTGGTATTAAAAATTTGCCTATCCAACTCCAGATTCCTCCATTTTCTTGCCTAGCAGGATATATATTTTCTTAAACCATGGCTAACCCTGAATAGGCTAACTCCTCAGTAGGAGAGAATTTGTGTTAGGTCTTCTTTCTTTCTCTTTATGTTGTATATTTCAGGTATAACCATTTCTTGTCTTCTTGCTCTCAGGCAGCCATATTGATCTCCACATCTTTTTCCTGATGCTCCTTCACCAATATTTATCAACTGTATTTCCTGCCTAGTAACCTCCTGTTTTGTGGTGATTAATCATTCACCTACGGAATTGTGTTAGTAGCTGTTGGTAGGTTACCACTTCTCCCACTCTCTTTTATTTAGAAAACAAACCTGAAAATGCCTGAAGACCGATTTTGGCCTTGTTCTGCCCTGTAAATTGTACCATGGGTGTCAGTGGCCTCTGCGGGTGCCTACTGTAGAGGTGGGGGGGGGGGTTGCTTTTGTCTTCTCCTGCTTTTACTGCTTCGAATAGTAGTAGTTGTCTTGCCTCACGTCTTCAGCCTGTATACACGGGGCCAGTTTCACGGGCAGTGTACAGAATCCCACACTGGCTTTAATGTTTTCCTGTTGTTACCTTGAAAGTCTTAATCATTATTATCATTTTTTACAAGGGCCTTACATTTCCTTTTAAGGTAGAAATTATGCAGCCATGCTATGCATAAGCTTTTATTCATTACCTGCTTTCTCTCTTCCATTTGCTTCCAGCTTTCGCTGTGGGCTTCCTGTGCTGCCAGTTTCTGCTCACCCCATTTTAGCCTCCCTGACACCCCCTGTCATGGTTTTAACTCTTTTTCCCTTCCTAACTTCTCTTCATTTCAACTAATCCCGAAGTCCTCTCTTGGACTCACAGGGTTTGGCTTTTATAATTACTTGGTCAGTTTGCTGATCCATACAGTACTGATCTTGAACTTTGACAACAACTTCTATGCATGTTTTTTTGAGGAGCCCCTGTAATAATTTTCTCCAACTTCTGCCTGTGACCTCTGTACTTCAGAAAACATATGAAATATGTGCTTGTGTTTAACTGAGGTGTAACTGCATTCATACTGAGTCGCCCGAGAGATGAGTGAGTCTGGAGTCTATCAGAGGTTAAGGGTAGAAACTTAGCTCCAACGGGATCCTGGTCTGCTCTTTTACAGATGGAGTAAAATGAGTAAACTAAATGTTCCACCCTCTAGGTAATAGAACAGCATTAAAGTTTTTTTTTTCCTTCCTTGACTGATTATACTGTAGACATATAGTTTCAGATATAAATGCCAGGAAATTAGAATCAATTCTGGTAGGGGAGATAAAAAAATAAGTTAAAATATAAAATAATGTTAGCAGTAAATTATGGTAGGCAGAAAAGCCACTCAGGACAAGTCAAGGGGCTCTGGGTTGATTGGGCTGGGATGGTAGGAAGGGCTGTTTGATTTTTAGACAGATTGGTCATCTGCATTTGACCAGATGCCTTACTGAGATGAAGCAGGAGGGCTATGACAACTATGAAGGAAGAACTGCCCCAAAGCAGAGAACACAAGTTCAGATTTCTTCAGGAAATTGTTCTTTTGAAAATGTAAAATACAGAAGATCTATAACTTGTGATGGTCAGGGATCACAAACTCTTGCGCACTTGAATGTTTGATCAACGTATGTATCACCCAGTGAGTATTTCTGTTCTTCGGTCCAGTTTGAGGTTGGTGATGATATTGAAGAAACTTCATCAGGCTTTGCCTTGTAGAAGATGGCCTTGAAGGTGGGGCATATCTTCATGCAGTTTGTTAGTTCATTGTCCGGTATGAAGTAGAAAAGCAGATTAGAGTATTTGTTAAAATAGAATTCCCTCATTAAAAAAAAAAGAAATCTTCATTTTTAAAATATAATGACTAGGATTTTTTCCAGTTTCATTTACAACAAAGCACAAGTTCTGCAGCCGGAAAGTTGTCGGCAACTGAAAGCAAATTGTCAAGAGAAATACTATAAATGTTTTTATTTTTGTGTGGAGCATGTACTTTTATCATTTAAATTTTAGAGTGTTAGCGAACTTGTTTATTTTAGTACTAAATAATGTATATAATTGGGTGTTTATTTTTCCTGCCTTACTTTTTCCCTGGGACGCTGACGTTGTCTACGCTAAAACTTTTCAAGATTATGCCAAGAGGCTGTTTGTTTATCTGAGGGAACTTGGGAGTGGATCCCTTGTTGCCTTAAGGAGTGTTTCCAGAAAATTTTCTGAAAAATGTTACTGTAATTTTGAGTTCCTTACTGATAATTCTGTTATTCCGTTTTGTTATTTGGAAAGTAGTTTGTGTTTCTGACTTTGGTAAGAATGATAACAAACCTGTTATTTAATAATTGTATACCTGGTATCCATCAAGGCTCTGTGTTAAGATACAGCTGTTTTAAGGTTAGTTTTTCTATGGGAGCCACAAGTATTCCATTATATTCATATTTTCATTTGGGTCTTTTTAATTCCTGTACTGTTAATATTTTTAGCATTTTGTGAGCTACATATCTAATATTATGTAATGTAGTCTGCTTAAACCAGTCTGATTAGAAGAAGACATTTATTCGGAAATATGGGGGAAATGGTGATAGAGTTTTAAGGATCTTGAATGCTTGCCAACAGATTAGGAGTCCCAACTAGTCAATTGTATTTGAAGGGATTACATAGTATGATGTATATACAAATGCTTTGTAAACTCAGTTTTTGTCAAGTGCCAGTTATCTTAAAAATAATGGTTTATCCCCTTGTACACCGTTGGTGGGTATGTGGACTAGTACACATATGCTATGGAAAACAGTGCGGAGGTTCCTCAAAACTGAAACATAAGATTACCATATGATCCAGTAGTCCTGCTTCTGGGTATATACTCAGAAAAATTGAAAACAATTGAAAGTGTATTTGTACACTCATGTTCATAGCAGTGTTATTCACAATAGTCAGAAAGTGGAAGCAAGCTAAGCATTCATTGATGGATAGACAAAGTGTGGCCCGTACATACAAATGAGTATTCTTCAGCCCTAAAAAGGAAGGATGCATTCAAAAGCAAACACATGACCCTGGAGGACATTATGCTAAGTGAAAGAAATGAGGCACAAAAGGACACAGCCTGTCTGATTCCACTGGTATGAGGTTCCTAGAGTTGTCACACTCCAGAGACAGAAGGGAGAAGGTGGCTGCTGGCGCAAATGGGGAGGGGCTGTGGGCAGTTGAATGGCTGCAGAAGTTCAGTTTTGCAGGATGCAGAGGATTCTGGAGACGGGTTGCAGTGGCACAACAGTGTGGATATATTTAATACTGCCACACCGTACACTTTAAAAATGGTTAAGATGGCTTAAAAAACTTAGTTATAAATTTTACCTCCGGGGAAAGAAAAGGGATATTAATAATCCTCATTAGTTGGGAAGTCAGGAGTGCGTGGAGATATCAGTTAAACAGAAAAGGCAGAATGTTGATAGTTTGGCTGTTAAAATTGCGTTGAAGGTTCATTGCACTAGTCTATTTACATCTGTGTATACATTGGAAGTTTTCCATTATAAACACATTTTTAAATGATTATTTGTCATACAATTTAGAGGACTAAAGTTATTCCACCAGGGGCTTCTGGTGGCTGCTGTAACCCTTCAACACTAATGAGCATTTCTAGTGAAGAGAGTGGGATGTAGCTAGTGAGAACGGGCCAAATTGTGCAACTTTCTGATTGGAAGGATGCTATTGCTTTTCACAGAAAGGATGCTGAAAGGGTGGAACTTGAAAGGGTAAAAGGTCATGTAGGCAGTTCAAGTCTGTGAGTCCCTCTCATTGCCTGCCTTTTATAGTACAGTCACTGACACCAGGAAGATAATAACAGTTTTTACTGTAATCAGTGTTCTTAATTACTATGTCCTTTCTTCTCGTGAGCCCAGATAGGGCCGTACTTGTTGTCCGTATGGTCAGGAACTACCCAAACATGACACAGTTATTCAACACTGTCAAGTTAATATTAAATATAACGTGGTCTTCATGGAGCATGAATTTATCGTAGACATTTTAATATTAAGATAGCATGGTTCTGTTTTGCAACACTGGCACAATTCTTGATTTCTATTTCAGTTCCAAACACAGACCCTTTTTCCTGTCATGGTCAGAGTGTGGCACCAGTTATTAGAGGTTTCAATCATTAGTCTGATCATCTCTTCTGGACAGCAGAGTCGGGTTAGCAGGACTGAGGCTTCAAAGGCCTGTAGACATCCTAATACACTGCTACGAAAACTAGACATCAGAAAGCAGAAACGTTCTGATGTGTATACACATTAAATTTCAAAATGTACAAAATCTAGTCTTTAAGTCATTTTAAAACAAAAGATGAAGCAGATGAGAAATTTTTCATCAGTAACATTTAAACTTTCTAGAGTTCTTACTCTTGGTTTTAAAGACTCACAATGTAGGGTATTTAAGAATAATTAAAGTACATTTTAATTTGCTTTGTATAGAGAATATCTAATTAAACTTAATTATTTGATGGCCAGATTCTGGGCACAACTCAGATTATTCTGTAAACATAAAGAAAAGATCTGCAGAGAGCTGAACTATCTCTAGCTCATGTTAGCCTCTAACTTATATATATGTATAGGTATTTTTTAAATAAACAAATCTTACATTTCTTTCTAAGTCCGCACCAATTGTTCTTTTTTTTTATTGTTACTTAAATTTTTTTTCCCAGTGTTCCAAGATTCATTCCCCATTCCTCACACCCAGTGCTCCATGCAATAGATGCCCTCAGTACCCACCACCAGGCTCTCCCATCCCCTCACCCCCCTCCCTCCAAGTCCCTCAGTTTGTTTCTGTGTCCAAAGTCTCTGTTGTTTCGTTTCTCTCCCTGGATTACCCTACTTGCCATCTACTTTCCTTCTCCTACTGTCCTCTAGGTTACCCCTTATGCACCACAAGTAAGTGAAACTATGTGATACTTGACTTTCTCTACTTGGCTTATTTCACTCCTCCATCAGAAAGGATGAATATCCAACTTTTGTAGTAATATGGACTGGACTGGAAGAGATTATGCTGAGTGTTCTTTTTTTTAACGATTTTATTTATTTATTTGACAGAGACACAGTGAGAGAAGGAACACAAGCAGGGGGAGTGAGAGGGAGAAGCAGACTCCCCGTTGAGCAAGGAGCCTGATGTGGGGCTTGATCCCAAGATCCTGGGATCATGACCTGACTGAAGGCAGCCGCTTAGCGACTGAACCATCCGGGCACCCCTGTACCAGTAGTTCTGATGGAATGTGGGCAGAACCATTAAATGTTGAAACCATCAAATTTGACATCTTGCCCTACCTACTAGAATAAGGTGAAAATAGTCGGTACTTATCTTCATTTAATAGAACATAAGTATGGTAATTTCCTGCTAAAATCTCTAAGTGTGGTGGCCATTGACTTTTAGCATTTGCTAAAATTATCAAAAATGGAAGAATAGCATATTCTATTCAGTTTCAAAATGTATAGAAGCATACATACAATAACTTGCAGGATTTGGTGGCTAGTTTAATGTGAGATGGCATTGGCTTGTATTCTTTGTAACAGAGCAGTCATACTTTTCAGTGGAACGCACATTTTACCTTAGCTCTCTAGTTTTTATAATTCTAGTACGGAAGAACTAGATCTCTGCCTGGTACCCTGTGCTTACGTAGAGAATGGTGGTGCCATCTAAGCACTGTGTCCGTGGACTAATCAGATTGTAATTGGGCATTTGTTTAAAGAAATTTCTGGAGTTCTTAAATATTTCATCATTACGGGAGAAAATAAGGCAAGTCTGTAAGTTAAGTTGAAGCCATTTCAAATATACTTCTAATAGACCATGTTATTAAATACAATTGTATTCTTACAGTGTTGGGATTAACTTTTCATCAATCTCTTTTCTTCCAAGACTGATATATCTTTGTGCAGATTTTGAATGCCTCCTATGAATAAAACGTTAAGCTGAATACTGAGAGAAGTAGAAGTTTGAAGAATTGGTGACAGCTTATGTTTTCAGGCCCAGGCTAGAACCCATTTCAGAAGCTGAATATAGGCCTCCCTTGTTTTACGGTGCTTTTATACTTCATTGTACCTCTCAGATTCTGCTCTTTTTTTTTTTTTTTTAACTAATGGAAAGTTTATGGCAGCCCGGCATCAAGCAAGCCTTTGGGCGCCTTTTTTTCCAACAGTGTTTGCTCGCTTTGTGTTTCTATGTCACATTTTTGGTAATTCTCATATACTATTTCAAACCTTTTCATTGTTGTTATTTTTACTATGATGATCAATGATCAGTAATTATAACTCCCTGAAAGCTCAAATGATGGTTAGAATTTTTTTAGGAATAAGGTGTTTTAAAACTAAGGTACAATGTACATTACATTGCCTTTTTAGACGTAATTCTATCACACACTTAATAGACTACAGCATAGAGTAAACATAACGTTTATATGCACGGAAACCAGAAAAGTCATTTGACTTGCTTTATTGCACTAGTCTGGAACCAAACCCACAGCATGTCTGGGGTACAGCTGTAGTCACTTGCTGAGAATAGAGAAGATTCTGTGTGTTAAAAGTGTATGGCTGTCTGTTTAGAAGATAGCATAAGTAGAAATCGGGCTGCAAAGAGCTAGATGGCTGAGGGTAATGATTGCAGTCCCCACTGCACCTTAGTTAAAGCCCCAAGTCCTCAGTGTGCTGTGAGACTGCTTGGTCCGGCTCGTACCTGTTAGTTCGTCTTCCTTGTTCACCAGCCACATTGTCCTTCTTTCTGATCCTCCCAGTCACCATCTTCTTTCCTGTCTGAGGACCTTGACATAACTAGTTCCCTCTACTTGGAATGCTGCTTCTCTTATTCTTTACTTAGCCAATTCCTGTTCAGCCTTTAGCTATCAGCTTCAACACCACTTCCTAGAGGGGACCCACCAGGGCTGCCGTGTTAAGACCATACAGCCTGCGCATCCTTGAACACCTAGCCCAGGAAGAGGTTGTGCAGAGTGGCAGTCCAATCTAAATTAGTCCCCTGTTGATGCTGTCTCATAGCCTCAAGTGTTATTCCTTCCTGACAACATCTTGAACCCCTAGATACCTGATTATCTGTGTAATGGAACTGAAAGCTCCCCCAGGGAGGCGCTGTAACAGTTTGTATCCCTAAACCCTGGCACTTAGTCACTTTTCACGAAATATTTTTAAATGAATGAACCAACTCTAGATCACTCTTCAAATCTGGCAATTCAGCAGTAAAGAAAAGAGGAAGGATATTAGCTGAAATGAGTCATGTATTCAAGGAAATGGATTGTGGATTGGTATAGGATCAGGAAGTCTGAATGTGTCTATGGGCAAAAGAAAGAAGCTATTCCAGGAGAAACTGAAGATATAAATGGATTAAGGCTCCACAGGAGTTATGTGATTTAAAAAAAAAAAAAGTCAACCTTAAAAAGAAGATCCCTGTTTACTCTTAGATAGGAGAGAGAGAAACTATTTAGAAATGCTAATGCAAAATGTTTGGGGCACCTGGGTGGCTCAGTCAGTTAAGTACTTGACTCTTGATTTCGGCTCCTGTCATGATTTCAGCATCAGGCTCCATGCTGGGCATGTTAATTCTCTGTGGTTCACAAACAAACAATGCATTGTCGGAGGGTTTCTGCAAGTGCCGAAATCTGGTCATGCCAGGGTAAAACTGAAAACTGAGGAATTCTGTCTCTGGTTAGTGCTGACTTGGGGCATATGGGAGCACACTTGCAGAGTTGAGACCATTTTTTAAATGGACAAATACTGTACTTTTTATTAGCACATTTTGCTGTGTCCTCTACCTGAGAGACTGGTTTTCTTTAGTGACGTTGTACTGGGAATCCTGACAGTTTCATGTATTCTGTCTGGAAGGTGGATGTCACATAAAACGGCAAGATTGTCATTGTGAAGGAATTGGATTTGGAGTCTTAGGTCCCCGCAGAAGTCGGTAACAGGATAGTGTCTCTGTAGGGCAGAAGATAGGATAAACAATCATGACTAACTTCGTGGCAGCCGGGGGGGGCTATTAAATAGCCCATTAATTCGGTGAAGGTAAACTCAGATCCTTGTAACCTGCCCCTCATGTATAGCAGTAGGAGTGAGTATCCTGTGTAGGCCACAGTGTGGTGTGTAGATTTAAGAAAAGTTTAGAAGAAGCAAGTAGTGGGCCGGTTTGAGAAGCACAGTGCCCCAGGTGCATTGCCAGTTAATTTCCGGGGTGAAAGCTGAGTGAATGTCTCTGTGGTCCTGACCACAGACGAATCCTCACACTCACTGGGTGGCTGGTGAGATCTGACTTTAGACTGTAAATCTCTTTCCATTTTGAGAAATCGATGCATAGAGTTTAAAATGCTGAAAGAGCAAAGCACCCTTGAAAAACATTTTAATCACAGAATAATTATTTGTGTTACAAAAATTACATACGACAGAAGTTATAAAGTGGTAAGGAAAAAGTCCTTCTTCTCCCATTCTCATGTTTTAACAGTTTCTTGGGTAGCTTTTCATAGATTTCATTTCTTCCTTTTTCCTTTCTCTTTCTTTCTTTTTCTTTCTTTTTTTTTAAAAGATTTATTTGAGGGAGGGGGAGAGAGAAAGAGAGTGCACACGTGTGTTGCTGGTTGGGGGGCAGAGGGAGAAAGAGAATCCTTAAGCGGACTCCCCCGTGAATGCAGAGCCCGGCATGGGGCTCCATCCCAGGACCCTGAGATCATGACCTGGGCCGAAATCAAGAGTAGGTCGGTTGGCCTTTTAACTGAGCCACCCAGGCGCCTTTTGAAAAGAATGACATATGTCTATTCAGCAATGTCATTTATACACTTAATAGTGTATTTAGGACAGCTTTCTACAGCTGTATGAGATATAACAACTTCTTTAACCAGCTTCCTTTTGGACATGACAGACATTGGGATTGTTTTCCAGATTTTTTTCTTTCATTTTCATTTTTTGTATATGAGTAGTCTCTCTGTACAGATACTTTTGCTCACCTGTTAAAAGCAATCTGAAGGATCTAGCCCTAGAAGTCAAATTTCTGGGTCAAAAACGTGGGTTTTTTAATTTTAGTGATATTATCATTGTTCTTCAAAAATTTAATAGCAGCTTACACCTCTCCCAGTGGTATATTTGAGTGGCCTATTTCCCACGCTCTTGAATTTAATCATTACCCATTGTTAGCATCTCATTTTGATTTGCATTTAATACATTTTGAGTGAGTTTAAAGATACTTTCATATATTTGCAGGTTATTTTTATTTCCTAGTGAATTGTCTATAATCATAGATCGTTTTCCAGTGGCTATCTTTTTCTTAGCAATTTATAAAAACTCTGTGCTTATTAAATTTTTACTCCACAAGTATTTTCCTCAGCTTAGTGCTTATTTCTTGCTTACACTTGTTTTTTGTTTGGTTTGGTTTTTGCTTTTTTAAAAATCAGTTGTGGATTTGTTTTGTTTTTTGGCTGCTAGGTTTTATATCGTGATTAAAGACCTTTCTATATTTCAAAATTAATTTAAAAATTTCATCCATATTTTAAGTATTTTTATAGTTTCATGTTTTAACTTTAAACGTGGTATATCTGGAATTTATATTGGCTTAGGGAATGAACATAGAGAGAGTACCAGCTTTAAGTTTTCCAAATGGCTAGCAGTCTAACAGTCTAGCAGTCTAAACACCATTTTTTGAGCACTCATCTCTTTCCATAGAATCCTTAAATTTGAGATCTGAGGTTTTCTGACTGATAAATATTTTGTGTTTACAGTACCATTTAGGTAAAAGAATATGGAGTTGTATTGGGAAGGCTGTGCATGTAATATTTATTATAGAATTCCCATGTAAATTAAGGCTGCTCCTACAATTTAACACTACAAGGAATAAACAGCTTATGATCAGAAGAAAAAAAGCATACTGTGGTTTTTGCTTAGATTAGCAGATGAGACGTGTATGTGTCAGAAGGGAGATCTTAGAGTATGCAAAGTACTAGAATCAAAAAGTAAACTTCTAAGAAGAAACTGTAAGAATCAGGTTCATTCCTAATGTATCATGTAACCCTTTTTGTTAAAAAACAAAAACCAGTCTAAAGTAAGGAAATTATTTTAATGAGAATGTGTTTCACAATGGATCTTCTTAAAATAATAGACATTTTTATAGAAATTCGGTTCTGTGATTTGTTGACATTTAGAACTAACACACTGGAATTCATTGATCTTATCTTAAAGGAGAGACCTCACTGTGACATTCCTGATGTGGCAAAAGGTGTTTATGATTAGTGTAAATTAAGACTGAGTATAAGGGTACTTTTCTTAGGAAGCTATAAAAAAAATCTCATTACTTTATCATTAAAGTCCTCGATCAGAGTGGGAGTAGTGAAAGTTGTGGAAAAGCTAGTGGCATGGTATTTGTTGTTGGATTTCTCCAGCCTGGGTCCATTGATTCAGGGAAATGATAGGACTGTAAGTTCTAAAACAAAACAGACTATGATTGAAGCAAAAAGAAATGAAGATAAAAGTTACATAAGGGAAAGAGTTTTGGGGAGGCAGATGAAACCTCTTCTTACTTTTCATGTTTGCCAAAGAATGGGAGCAAACATGAGTTGAGAGGAGCTGTGGGCTAAAGGATAGGTTCTCTGTGTTGCTGCGAGACACATTTGGGACTTACACATAAGTGAATGTTCGAGGCATCAAGTAGAAAAAGTGTATCTATCAATTAGTTATGTTTTCTCTGAAATTTAATAAACCTGAAAGGAGCAGGAACCTATGACACATGTGTTAAAGAAAGGAGGAGTGACTGCTTATAAATAAGACCGTTTAGTTTTCCTTGAGTAAAATTTGAATGTATCAGAGTATAAAACTGTTGGAATCATTTTATGAGCAGCAGTGGGAAATGAACTTCCAAAAGTTTATTGATTTAAACATTTTTCACATGATGTAAGCCATAACCTAAAACCTAGGTAAAACTCAAAACAGTTCTTTCTTCTTTATTCTAAATATTTAAGTGTCAATTACAAGTTATTACTTTAGAGAATGGCTCTGAAATGTATAAACTTCAGAGTCAAACAATTTAATTGTTACATTTGTCTAGATATTAAATGTAATTGGACTTCACGTGAAAAACTACGGAAGATAAGCAAACTTGGGAAATGTGTTTACTGCTTTTGATTTAAGGTGAACATCGAGCTTAAATTGGTTGATTTTGATTTTTTTTTTTTTGGTAATGTACCGTGTTCCCACAAAATTAAAGGCTTTCATTGGTATACATAGAACCAGCAGAGAAATGCAAAGCATTACCGGTAATGTGTTAGTATAGACTGTAGTGATAATTTAGTAATTCTATATAGTGGAAGTATAGGAATGGTGTAAGAAAATCTCATAAGCTATTTGTCTTCATAATACTACAGTTAGGGCCGATGCTTGAAGTGTAACTTTGGCAGCAGAACCTCTGAATTTTAAATTATGGCTTCAGTTGAATGAAGGACTCTTACATTAAGTGATTTTTGAAGGTGCTTGGCTGATTTAACCTTGCGAAGTAGCGTGAGACATATATATTTTGCACTGAAACTCCCAGTGCTCTCCAAATGGAGGAGAATTAATTTTCAGGATTAATGAGGATTTTGGAACTATAAGCTTCACACCACAGAGACCAAATAATGGCTGGACATCACTTGCAGCGTAAGATTTAGGCTTCTCAGTGGATTTTGTTTTAAATCCTGCAGTCTCATTCTCTTGTCATATAACATATACTGCCTTCCTCCCTCTCGTGGAAACATAGCAATCCTTATTTTCTGTCTCCTTAGCATGATAGCCCAGGCTTGAGATAAATAGAAAGCAAGGCTCCCACTTGTTGAGGTCCGAAACCTGGCCCTCCTCTTCAGTATTTTTGGCTTCCAGCGCTTAGAAACATTCAATACTTGTGGAATGAGTAAATGCCTTATTTTGATTGTAGAAACAAGTTACTTTTCATGTACTACCAGCATTGCTCTTGGAATTCAGAGTTTCTAAATACAGAAACACATATTTCTAGGGCCAGCCTGTTGCTCTGATTCAGCATAATACTTCCTTTGCTTTCCTTGGTTTATTTGCATAAAGAGAGCTAAGTTGCTATCTAGGGTCATTAGCTTCATTAATGATCTTTTTATATTTAACGTCATAAAAAAAAGGAACATTTCAGAATCTCAGGAGATGAATAAAATCCTAGTGTAGGCCTGTAGAACCGCCTTGGTACTAAATTATCATTGTTACTACTCCGCCCAGCGGCCGATGGGCTAAGAAGAGCAGCCTTTGGTTTTAAATAGGATTGTGATGCTCTGGATGAAATGTGTACATTTTCATTTTTCTGTGGTTAAAAATGGCTTCTGATATTTTATATATTTTAGTGTCATGTTAGAGATTTCATTCCATGATCATTTGTTCATTCACATGTATTTTTATTTTTAGCTCTAAGCGAAAGACATGAGGCCTAAGACTGAGATGAGGTTGTTTTGAGGTCATCTGATTACTGGCTAGAAGGTGTGCGATCGCCTCGTCCTGAAACCACTTCAAACAGAATGGTAATGGCAAAACCTAAGAGAAAGAGAGGCCTTCATGTTTTTCCATGTCTGTTCTCTTATCGCAATTCCTTCCTCTTTAAGAAAAAGAACATCTTAAGCTGTGAACAAAAAGTATTAAATAACATGCTGATATATTCTAACTAAACTGGTTCAAATGTGAAGAGTTGTGTAAATCGGCGTATTAATTAAGCCTTTTAGAGTTGTTTAAACTTCTTAGTGAGCTACTTAACTAGTGACAAAATATTTATGTGGAAACACCTAAGCCATTAGGAATTTGCAGATTGAAGTAATTGACTTCCTTTGAAAATGAATAGAGTTTGCCTCTTAAAAGAGACTACAGACTTAAGTTTTTCAGACTAGAAAGTCAGGGTTCTTGTCACAGCTTTCGCTGTCATAAAAAAATCTCAATGTCTTACAGATGCTTTTTGATTTTTCTTTTTAAGATGTAAAGTCCTATGAAGAATCGTAATAGTATCAGTTAACTCTGCTTTAATTATTGCAGGTAACTTAGTTCAAATTCTGTTTTATAGTTGAGGAGAAGAGCACTCTTCGTTTTTATTATAGTAAAACATTTTTGGGGGCGTGCTGTTTATTAAGTTTATTCCAGCAGACCATGTCCTTTTAAAATAATGATGTGGCAGGGCTTAGAAGGGCAGTTGGTAGGCTTAATTCCCCCCGGGAATAGAAATCCAAGAGATTCTTCGCTCAAGTTCAGGTTTTATACTAAGTCATCTTTTCAGAGTAAGTGGTTATTTGATCTTTCTTGTATTACATGTAACAGTGTTCATAGCAAAAATAGTATCACAGATTTACTTATATTTAGCCTAAATTATACTTTTGTTTAATTGATGGCATGCCAAGAAAATGAAATTACCATCCCACCCTAGGGGATGAGACTGAGGACAGATTCTACAGAATATTTTTAAAAGTCATGCTTATTTTCCTATTTTCTTCCAGGGGCTCAGTTGTCACTCTTGTTCTATAGTCCATATTTCTCTACAGACAATATTCTCTCCAATGTTAAGAGTGACTTAAATTTTTAAAATGTATTTTTATTTGTATACGTGGCTTTCTGTGATGATGGACTTAATCACATGCCATGTAAATCCAGGCACTATTTAAGTTGACTGGAGTATAATGATTTTATATCTGTGATCTCAATTTATACTTAAATAAGTCAGTCTAGCTTTGTCCTAAAGAGAAATAGTGCATAACAGGTCCTTTCTTTGTTTTTCATATCTGCTGATGTGTTGTTATTTTTCTGAAATGTGAACTTTGACCTCTTGGTTTTCTATGGAAAGATTAAATCGGCTAATCTATAAAGCATTATTTTTAAGCCTGTGGTAGAAGAATTGTTCATATAGTTTACTTTTGTGTATTAATGCTTTAATGAGAAACAAGTACTGATTGTTTTTATTTTTTGAAATTCTCGTTTCTTATGTTTACCTAAATAATTTTCTTTTCAAATAATGCCTATCTACATTGACCCTTTTTGAGGCTAGAAGAAATTTGAAGGTCATCTTTTCTATTTCATGTGCTAAAAGTTAATGGGATAGAAGTACGAAGACTTTAACCACTATTAGTTAAAAATGTGGTTTCTAAAGGCGTGTGTTATATAAGAATGAGGTCAGTAATTTCATTTATGCATCTGAATGTCTGTCACCATAATGATAGCTTTTTAAAAAAGAAAATCTAGAATTAATGCCACTTTAAAGCTTGAAATTATAAATGTGAAGATATTTGGACCCAGTAAATATTAAATAGGTGATATGTATGAGTATAGTTTAATATTTTCTAATAAGTAAACTGCCTTGTATCTAAGCAAAATTTTAACGTTAGACTTAAGAGCTTATAACTGTAAGATGAGAAAGAAACATTAACTTAAAAATGTTGTTTTGAAAATTATAAAAGTAAATATTGACCTTTTCTAAAAACGTTTTTTCCTTTTGACATTGTTTAATTTTTTTCCTTTTTGTTTTTTAGGTTTGCAATTTTTTTTGGTGATGGCATGTTCAGAATCTTGGATCCCTAAGTTGAATATGTTGGAAATACTTAGGAACTCTGGAAATTATTGTTTTGTGTATATAATGACTTACTAGGTCAATCAGTAGATTTAATAAACAAGTGTAAAAAAGAATAGGTATTATAATTTTGTGTTCCTAAGTTGGCATGTATGTCTCAGATTCCTCATCCGTCAGTATTAGTGTCATTCCCTCGAGACAGTTATATTTTGAACATTTGGGGGGTTTTATGGACCCCATGTTTTTCCCAGCCCGTTTATGTAATCCTCCCACGCTGATTTGGTCAGCTCCTTTTCCTTTCTGTCTACCTTGCCATGTAGCTTATGTAGATCAGAGATAATTATTGATCGGGAAGGGATCAAGTGACAATCCTACAGGTGGTAATTGCAGAATTTCAGCCTGGAGATGACCTCAGAATGGTCTGTATTAGAATATGTAAATCATATCTAAATACACTTGTGACCAGATGCTGCTGATTTTCGAATTGGATATTGTTATCTAGGACAGAAGGGCTAATGAGGAGGAAAGCAGCTGTTCCCTTTCACCTCCTCCCTCTCTCGCTGTTGTTGGGTGCATGAATTAGTGGAAAGTAAGATGGCCAAGAGGTAGACAGTATAAATGGAAAGGAGAAAAAACAAAACTTGAATCTCCAAGAAGGAATACTTCCCCTTAAAAATTTGAAAGTTAGCTCTAATCCAAGTACCCAAAAACACTATTTTAAAATGGTACCCTCACTTTCATGGAGACCCAGAATGTGAACTAGGGTGCACTTGCCCGGAGGAGTAGGTGGAGAACTTGTTATTTGGCAGGAGAGTGGGACAGCCCTTGGGTGAGTCTGTGGCTGACGGCTCGAATGAAGAGATTTGAGGAATATCATGGGCCACTTATTTTGATAGTCAAATACAACAGCCTCCCTATCTCTTTGACCAAAACTGGGGAAGGATTGCTTTTTAAGACTGTGTTTAGAACAGCTTGAAAAAGGGTCATAGGGAAAGGCTGAGGAGAATTCACAAAGCTATAGAGACTGAGTGGTAGCTCGGTAGAATTTGAATATTAATGCATTTGTTTAATGCAAGTTTTATCATTGGTAGATGATTATCCAAGAATGTGGAAGTTTGTATATGACCAAAGTTTTCATAATGTTTTCTATTAGAAGGCTTCTAGAAGCTAAAATAAGATACACTGTAGCACCCTCCACCCCTTTGCTTTTGCTTTATTTTGAGAGGATTTGACTGGTATATATTTAATAGATGGCACAATGAAAACATTAGATTTTTACAAGTTACATTTTAATTTAAATGTGTGTTGCCAATTTGCTGCTTTCCCATTACAACTGGCTTTTTAAAAACTCTCCTTCTGTGATACTTTTGTCAATAGAGGTATTTCCTCTTAGCCAATTCTAGCCACAGTATTGACTGAGCCTCAGCATTTGATATACCCAGAAGGAATTAGACAGGCAGGAAAAAACTTGGTCTCCACTGTAATGAATATTTTAAAAACCTTCTTAGATTCTGAACACTTGGAGTACAAAGGAAAGAGACCCAAGAGAGGGAAAAATGTAAGAGACCAAGAATAAAAAAATGGTGCGGTGGGAATGGGGGATAAACTCTCACACAGCTAACCTAAGTGGAATAAGGGAAGTAAATGAAGTTAAATGAAGTTCCTGGAGATGAGGAGGCAGTATGTGAAATCCCAGGATAGCAGGCATTCTGATATTCAATTGAGTAGTTCACACGAGCAGGTGGTAGTATTTTAAGGCTAGTGGCAGGTGATCTAGGGAAATATTAATGTACTTCCTCACAAAGAGTTTGATTTTTATTTTAGTGTGTTATAAATGCTGTGTAGCTCAAAGATGAACATAATTCAAGATAAGTATCTTCGATCTTAGAGAAAATAACATAAAAAATGGATCTTTTGTCCTATTGTATAACTTTAGAAAATAATGTAGAGTATGGAGTATAATAGAGAAGTGATGGCATGAAGATAATTGGTATTTGATGGTTGCTTTCTAGTAACTTCTAAGTAAAACCTGTTATCCTTAGTTGTATTGTAACAGAATTTTAGTGGGAAAATGTATACCTTCTTGGGTCACCATGCTCCATAGTCTGGTACATCACTGTGAAAGTTTAGAAATCTAACCCCGTTTACCCCTGGGGAGGAATACAGATCTTCGTAAATTTGGGTACAGTAAGTACGTAGGGACCCACAGAGAAGGGGAGACTAGAACAATGAATGGTTCTTTGTATTTTGGTACTTTTCGACCCCCTTTTGAAAATCCGAAGGTAACTGTGGATCCTCTCTCCAACAAGACTGCACTTTCTGAGGGTAGAGGGACTGTTTGTCCCTTGTTTGTCAGGTCAGGAAGAGGTCAGGAAGCCCTGATCTAAAAGATCATCTTCATTTTTCTTCTGACCTTGCTCTGGCTTTATTGTCACTCTCAGTCAGAGGTTCTCTGTCACCTTTGAAGGGAGCCGCAAATCTTGAAGGACACTTACTGCATTACACATGGAACTGAAGCCCCAAATCCAGAGCTTTGTAATATAATGGAGCAAACACTGGCCACAAAGAGCTGCCCCACAAGTAGGATGGTAAAAGTAGAGCCTGAGGCATGAAGGTGTGGCGGCACAACCTCAGAGCTAGTACCTGCTTCCTGCAGCTGCGGGGGCATTTATTCCATAGGAAGTTGAATATTAATGTTTTGTCTTTAAAATGAGCATATTTCTTTTTAAGATCCCTGATTATTTTAAAGGTTTTCTACCGAAGTGTGACTTTCTCCTCGGGTGTTAGGATGTCACGTTAATGGTGTAAAATGTGCACGTCAAATTAACGTTAATTTGGGAACTTGGGATTCTGTTACTTTGTGACTCTGAAATTTATAACACGTTTTCAGGAGAAGTGTTGAGATTCCCAGATAATTCATTCCCAGATAATTCACTCTTAACTCCTTTCAAGTTCCTAAATGTATGATTGTTTCTGAACCTTATTAAGCCATTTATAAGATTAGACAAAACTGTCTTCAGTTCATATTTTGACACAGAATGGATTGATTTATCTTATTAGAAATGTGTTTTGACAGAAAATCCTATTCGGCTCTAATCTTCATTTTGGAATCTCAGATCCCTTGCTTGTTTGTTGTTCATTGGGACTTTCCTGCAAAATACAGCTTCGCTGAGAAGATCATCCTTGAAAAATCAAGACATCTGAAGAAACTAATTCGGGAACTGAGTCAAGAGATGGAAGAGCGTGGTTAGACTGACAGCGCAGCTCACTCTGGAAACACCTTAGACTGCATTGCTTTGGTACATGAAACAATATGACTGTGTCATGAACTGGACCTATATAGAGAGAAAAACACCTCATAAAATGTATCTTTAATATCAGAAAACACACTCTGGCCTCAGAACAGTCTGCTCTTGACCACTCACGCTGTTGGAGGGAGCCTGGGTCATTGCACTCAACTGAAAGTTAGACATCATGTATTCGGGATTTGAAGGTGTTTCTAAACTTCTTCTTGGAATACGGTGTTCGGGGCTTTTACAACATCTGTCTCCTGTATGCCTTTCATGTCCCCTGAGAAAGGAGCCTGAGCTATCTGTGCCCCGATACTGTTCTCTGCCTGTCCTTTTCGCCAACATTGACTTAAATGTGAGGAAAACATGGAGCATATAGTATTCCAGCATCCCGTTAAATCTATCCCGCCTAGGTAATTGTGTTACATTTCATTTTCAGCTCTTCTTTTTTTTTTTTTTTTTTTAAAGATTTTATTTATTTGACAGAGAGAAACACAGCCAGAGAGGAAACACAAGCAAGGGGAGTGAGAGAGGGAGAAGCAGGCCTCCCGCCGAGCAGGGAGCCCGACATGGGACTCGATCCCGGATCTCCGGGATCATGACCCGAGCCGAAGGCAGTCGCCCAACCAACCGAGCCACCCAGGCGCCCCTCATTTTCAGCTCTTCTAAATATGACCCAGTTTTAGGCCCTTGGTTAAGTCAAGGTAGCATTAAAACCACACCCTTTCAGGCTTCTTCCTTCCCATTGTCCTGTTTCGTTCCGGCCACAACGGGAGGTTTGCAGTTGCCTTACTGTAAGAGTCCACTTGTGTCCCTTTGTTCCCATCTCCCTTCCGCATGTTCTGGTGTAGAAGTAAAACAGATCTTGACTTGGGCTGCGTAAGGTCTGCCTATATGAATTCACAGCACTGTATTTAAAATACAGCCTTTTAGCTGTGGTATTGACAGTAGTCTTCTTTGTATCTCTGCCTGTGCTGGGCACTCTGCTGGGTATGGTGGTCCCCTCTTTCTATGCACCGCTTGATTCTCTTGAGGCCAGGAATGGACCTGATGGTGCCTTAGGCACAGGGAGAACCACAACTGACCTCTATGCAAGCCTGCTCATTCCTGGGGTCATGACTTAATGCAGTAGTTGAAGAGATCCTTGTGCCCTCCACTGAACTCTAGTCAAAGCAGATCATGTGCAGAAAAAGTCATCACGTCTATAGGTTTTGAAAACAAGATCTGTCAAAAAATAGGCTAAATTTCAGGTTAACCGTGAACCCACATTGACTATCCTGGTGTGTCTTACTTGAAAAAAATAAGTACCCCTTAAAAACACATTACTTTGACATGCAAAATGTGACATTACTCAAAAAAAATTTTCACAAGTAAAAAAATTTTTACAAGTAGCTTTCAGAAACTTGCAAATATGTTTTATGTAAAAGAATATATACTGTGTGTAATACTTTTCTGATGCTTGCTCTAATAAATATTAAACTTAAGTGGTCTCAGTATTTAAAACCTAAGATTTTAAAATTATTTTTTGAGTAAAAATTTAAAGCATATAACATGTTTACTTTTCATGTAATGTGTAGTATTCTTAGAAAACTTGTTTTCCACATGTAAAACTACTGTGAATAGGGTCTGTGTCTTCGGTAAGAGTTTCTTAAGCGTTGGCTGTAATTACCAAGTGCTTGGGATTGGGGTGGCTGGAAATGCATATTGAGCTTCTCTGTGTATGTAGCAAACTTTGTCCAAATAAAGTAGTTTTGTACCCTGAAGGAGCTTTTAATAATTAAATTTTTATTAAATATGGGCAAGTTAAAGGAGAAGAAAGGAACAAAAGTATCTGTAAATGAAGGTCTAAATTAGTGGTCTGCAACCTTTTGTTATCTGAGATAACAGTGGTAGTGAGTCTGTGGGAATGGGGTGGGCTGGGCTATGTCATTTGAAGAGAAGAGAGAGACACCCTTCTGGCATCAGTAGTGCTGGGGTGGGGGAGGCTGTGTGTGTGAGCTGTGCTCTGTGAACCTGAATCCAAGGTCAAGGAAGCTTGGTACCAGAAGTCTATCCCCACAGTTCCTGAATGATCAGCAGAGATTGGGTGCCAGGTGGAGGCAAATTAGAAAAAAAAGAAAAACCAAGGACAGGCTAGGGACCTCACAAGTTTGTTTTTTGTTTTTTGTTTTTTTTCCAGTTTATAAAATTGTCCTTTTAAACATTTATGTCATTCCCTCTGCTGTATACCCTTGGTAAAATAACAAGCTTGCCATGTCAAATTAGTTCTCTAAAGATATTTTTTAAAGATTTATCGTCCTGTGAAATCAAAAGGCTGTGTGCTGCTGGTTGTTGGAAATGTTACGGATTAACATGAGTACTAAGGTCCCCGTTGTTTATCCTGCAACGCATAGTTCACAGGACACTGATTAATGTGCCAGGGAACAGTTTGGACAGGTTTAGATAATTACTTCAGTATTGCTGTATAGTGGGAGTCACTGTCTCAAAAAGCCTAATTAAGGTAGCAGTTAAGGGGTGCCTGCCTGGCTCAGTTGGTAGAACATGTGACTGTTGATCTTAGGGCCATGAGTTCAAGCCCCACGCTGGGTGTAGAAATTAATTTTTTTAAAAAAGTAGTAGTTAAAAGGTCAGTATCATCCTATTTCAACCAACTGTTGACGAAGAACTCATTCTGGAAATCTCTCTCTTCACATAGTTTGTGAAGATAAACTGAAACCTCAAATAAACAAAGATCCACTAAAACACAAACTCTAAAGAAATCATTTATACTACTTTGCATTAATTTTTGTCAACCTGCAAAAAGTTTACACTAATAAATGACCAGAAACAATGCAATGGTTATAACTTGTGCTATTTCTGCTTATCTCCAGTAACAAGTTTAAGATTGACTCTATATACCCTTGTCTTCTATTACTAGACTACTTTTTATCTCTCATCCACTTATATGCTAGCTACTGTAGGAAGTGATGCATATATGTGTGTGTGTGTGTGTGTGTGTGTGTGTGTATGCACATATGGAATGTGTCAAGGAGTGAGTTTTCAAGAAAGATAGATGTCTGACTTTGGCCTCCAAAGATGAAGGTTGGTATCCTTCCTAAATGGATGCTTGTAGGCAAGTTCAAAGGAAGTCTATGGCCTCTAGTCATGGTTTCTAGTACTCCAAAGTGCATCCCTTTATGTTGGGATGACAAATTTCTTACCAAATTGCTCATTAGGGAAAGCTTGCCATATTCTACATTAAGTGTTTTCCTTAGAGACTTTTTCTTAGGAGACCCAACTTTGAATTACTAAACCTAGAGCTAAGATTAGAGAGGCAGACACCTGCATTTTGTATTCACTGGGACTTGAAAAGCAAGAATGAAATTACTAAATAAAATGAAATTGGTTTGAGAGTATTTTGGGCTTCATTGCCTTGCACTTCACATCCTTTCCTGCCTATGGGAAACTCAGCAAGGGCTTGTAAATTTCTCAATACTGGAGGACATCACTTTGCCATGAAAATTTTGGGTTAAATATTTTGAACAGTCTCAATTATGTAGCAGAGAAAAGACTAAAAAAAGATAAATAGATACATGCTGATTAAAATCATTTCACCTAAAATATGACATGACCAAAAATGATAGATTTACCATTTTGTATTTGGAAGAGAAAACAAATTACTTACCATGGATCTTCGGTGACAGTTACAAGCAGGAAATTTAGTTTCTCTCTTGCTCCAAATCAAGTTACATTTTTAGTCAAATCATACCTCAGAACTTTTCCACTAGGAATTGGATTTTCTTGAGCTCCTGAGTAGCTCTCAGTGACCTTTCCAGGACTACTTTTGACCTAAGGAAACCACATCACAGAACGAGTTATGCAATTTTAAAAGCCCCATTTGTGGGATCTTCTGGAAAATACTAAAATATTCACATCACTGTAAGATAGTTTCCCACTTTCGGAAGTGAGAAATTATCCTTAAGTACTAGGCCAAGCGAAGGCGAACGTGTGGTCCATGGATCGCTGTGTCTATGCCTCCGGCTGTTCTTGTTGGGTCTGATTCAGCATACTTCCTGTGTGGGGGCTGAGTGGCACAGTGTCTGAGCACTGGGGCTCCTTGATGATTTTAGGAAGTCAGGCAGGTGTTGGAGGCCTTGCTTTTCAAATCTATCAGCATAAGCAATTCTGGTTTACTTGCTTTTTATGTAACATCTTTCTAAGAAGTCGCTGTAGCAACCATAGTTTCTCCCTTCCTCTAAATTATAATTTTTAGATTTTTATCTGTTTAAGAAGTAAGGTTAATTCAATAGCTCCATTTTCTTGGAAGAAAAAATGCCAGCAGCAGCTGACCTAGAATTCCACCTTTACTCACTTATGTAAAACTTAAATTCTGATTTTAAAAAATAATAAATTTGGTCCAAATGAAGCAAAATAGTATAAGTTTTCTTTCCCCTGTCCATCAGTAGTCTCCTGCCCTTCAGATCCTCTGGCCCCCTCTGGTAGTGATACTGATGAGCACCTGAAAGGTTTGAAATTGAGAACAAGAACCAGAAAAGGGGATAGCAGGGAACTGGCAGTGGGACAGGGTAGAAATCCTCAAAAGTGCAACACACTGGGCGAGGCTATGGGTGCTGTAGCTTTATCCACATGTTTTTATGACCGAGCGGACCAGGGCTGAGCCCTGTACGTTAACTTTTGCCTTTTTCAGCCCAGTTTTCATCCTTTTCTTTTTGATGGAAACCTGGATTCTGGAGCATGAAAGCTTTGAGCACACGTATACACACCGGTGCTTTGGCGGGCATCAAATTATGAGTGGGCAGAGACTCTCGATCCTCAGACTGCTGACTCAAAAGGCCACGTATCTCAACACTTGGGAGTTGTCACTTGCCATTCTGACTTCCTGTTTTTCCCCACCTTTTTCACTGCGAAAGTCCACTGCAAAATAATTTTCGCGAAAAGTTATTTGGTAGGGGAACTTGACAGGCCACTGCAGTCAATCATTCATTCCTGCAGCATATCATGGGGCGCTTGCTAAGTGCCAGGCGCTGTTCTGGGCTCTTTCGGAAACACCGCACAAAGCGCAGGATTCACATCGTAGCGCAGCTACACGGACCCCGCCTGTGAACGACCATGCCCTAGAACACACGGGACAGAGCAGAGCGCATGCGCGCAGGACGCCGGTGCGAGAGGGCGGGGCAGACCTCAGTGTCTGGGGGCTCCGTTGTTTAGGGGGCTCCGCCTAGACCTCATTCGGAAGGTGAGAGTTGAGAAACAGTGTGCGTATAGATCGCAGCTCATCGACGGGCTTCTCTTCAGAAGACAGAAAATAGAGTATTGGAGAGTTTCCAACAATTGTTTCCTGCTTTTCCAGCCACTTCCTCCTGAAAGCCCTCCCTGCGTACAAACACCGCCTAGCGCATTCCACCTGGTTTTTGCTGCTGCCTTTTCTCCTGCCTGGATTTTTCTTTTCCAGGCCGGCCCACGTGGCCTCTTAGTGACATGATTTGGGAAGGCAGACATGAGAATAATATGCAGCTAGACCGTATGGCGAATGTGATACTCCAGGAGTGCTGGGATCCCACTGACGAAGAAGGATGGGCTTTAAGAAGAGGCCCTTGGGGACACCCGGCTGGCTTAATCCATGAAGCATGTGACACCTGATCTTGGGTTCATGAGTTTGAGCTCCATGTTGGGTGTAGAGATACTAAAAGTAATAAATAAGCTTTTTTAAAAAAAATAACCAGCAAGGGCCCTCAGGGGCGGGCTGTGTTTATTCCCTAAGGGGGTGGTCTTAGGACAGGCTGAGCAGAGGCAGCACCAAGAGCTAAAGCAGGCCAGAGTAAGCAAAGTCAAACTTAAGACTGATTAAAAATGCAACAGATCATGGAGTCCTCCAGAGTTCACGCTGAAGAGTAGGGAGGGATTCCATTCTACAGGTGGGAGGGGACCAGGGCTGTTCTCTGTGGCTGCTCCCCCATGGGACTTTCAACTGGGCATGGCCCAGAATTGTTGGCTCCTGCGGGTCCACAATTTCTAATTTCTGGCAAGTGACGGAAGGCAGAGAAGGTGGTTGGTAATCATTCCTCTCCCTTCTGTCTCTCCATCCCTGTTTTCCAAAATGCAGATAACTTTTTCTCATAAAAATTCAAATGGTGCAGAAAAACAAAAAGGGCAAAGTTCACTATCTCACTACTGTTAATAGTCTGATCATCAGGGGTTCTGACTTCTCCATTATCAGTGCTCCTGGCATCCTTTGTAAGGGTGGCTCTCTGTGGTCACAACCAATTAACTCTTGATGCTCGAGACTTAGTGGATTATGATGTTCATGATGCAGATTCTTTCCCGTTTTTCACTCTTATAAACTCAGTTTCCAGTGACTATCCTTCTGTGCAATATCTACACTCACCCAATTATCTCCTCGGTGTAAGGGATGGACACTTCCAAAAATCAGGATGCCTACAACAGGGTGGGAGGGGGTGATACACAATACCAGAGTTAGTATAGTATGTGAGTGGGTGTGTCCTCATGTGCACCTTTCAAAGTAGCAACTAATGTCTCCAGCTCTGCATAAAACAGGAGGAGATGGGGTGGGGGAGATGGGGGTCTCCCTTTGGGCCAGGGAGATGAGACTCCTGTCTCTCCTTGGCACTGCTCTCACATCAGGAGTGCATGTGGCGCACAGAGTACATTTGCAGTCAGCTTTCAGAACACTGACTCCAAGGCCAATGCCAGAAGAAGTTTTTGGAATACAAGATGATGAGCACATACGAGGCCAAACTAAAAATGGAACTTTCTAGCTTCCTTGCATGAAACTGCTTTGATTCTAAGTTTTACTCTTTTAATTAGGCGGATCAAAGAGACAGCACATTTTTCGAAGACATTGAAAATCATATGGCAACCCGCTCTATTTTTCAATGTAGGAAGTCTTTATAAGGGTTAAGTGTGAGTGATGTTCATTTTGGTTCTTTCAGGGGAATGTACCTTTTGGAAGTGTCTAATGGATCCCTCATTGGTGGTCTTCTGCCCATGCCCCCTTCCGCAGCCATTTTTTGGGCCCTAAGATCTCTGGATGGTTCCTGGGCAAAACCACTATGCAACAAGCACCATAAGGAGAACTCAAGAGTTAAACAATGAGCTTTCCTTTCTCCCTGGCTGGCGGCTTGGCCTCAGATGCTCTTCCCCAGGTACACACATGGCTCACTCCCTTGCTTCTGTTAGCTCTTTGCAAAAAGGGCTCCTCATCAGAGAGGCCTTCCCAGCCCTGCCTGTGTAAAGTAGCTTCCCATTCGTGCCTACCTTATTCCCTCATATCAGTCACTGCAAGCTAACAGTAAAGATTTGTCTCCTCCACTGAAACATAACATCACAAGGGGCAGGGTATTTTGTTCCCGGCTGTTCCTCCAAAACCTACCACACCTGACATATGTCAGAAACTCAGTAAACGTGTGCTGTTTGACAAGCGAGTGAATCCCCCACTGTTCCTACTTAGGGACTTGTGAAGAAACTGGGAGCTTTTCAATGCTGGACAAAAGTCAAGGACTTGGGAAAAAGCAGCAATTATCTCAGAGTCTAATCTCCAGATCTCCTGATCTCCAAAGCAACCGCCATTTCTGCTTCCAGCCCCTTCTCTACCTGCATGTTCACTAGAAGCCTTCATTTCTAACGTTCCTCCAGTTGGAAGGTGACTTGTGCTGATACTAGGCACTGCCTTTAAGAAGCATTTTCTTTTTCTTTTTTTCCATAACCCTGCCACCCTATCCCTCCAGCCCCCACCCCCCAGCAACCCTCAGTTTGTTTCCCGAGATTAAGAGTTGCTTAGGTTTGTCTCCCTCCCTAGTCTCATCCGTTTCATTTTTTCCCTTCCTACCCCCCACGAACCCCTGCCTTTCAAATTCCTCATATCAGGAAGATCATATGATAATTGTCTTTCCCTGATTGACTTATTTCACTCAGCATAATATCCTCCAGTTCCATCCACATCATTGCAAATGGCAGGATTTCGTTATTTTTGATGGCTGCATAGTATTCCTCTGTGTGTGTGTATGTGTGTGTGTGTGTGTGTGCGTGCACGCGCACCACATCTTCTTTATCCATTCATCTGTTGATGGACATCTAGATTCTTTCTATAGTTTGGCTGTTGTGGACTTTGCTGCTGTAAACATCTGGGTGCATGTGCTCCTTCGGATCACTAGGAAATTTGTATCTTTAGGGCAAATACCCAGCAATTGCTGGGTCATAGGAAGCTCTATTTTCAACTTTTTAAGGAATCTCCATATTGTTTTCGATAATGGCTGCACCAGCTTGCATTCCCACCAACACTGTAGGAGGGTTCCCCTTTCCCCGCATCCTCGCCAACATCTGTTGTTTCCTGACTTGTTAATTTTAGCCATTCTGACTGGGGTAAGGTGGTATCTCACTGTGGTTTCGATTTGTGTTTCCCTGATGCTGAGGGATGTTGAGCACTTTTTCATGTGTCTGTTGGCCATTTGGATGTCTTCTTTGGAGAAATGTCTGTTCATGTCTTCTGCCCATTTCTTGATTGGATTATTTGTTCTTTGGGTGTTGAGTTTGATAAGTTCTTTGCAGATCCTGGATACTAGCCCTTTATCCGATATGTCATTTGCAAATATCTTCTTCCATTCTGTTAGTTGTCTTTGGTTTTTTTGACTGTTTCTTTTGCTGTGCAAAAGCATTTTATCGTGATGAAGTCCCAATAGTTCATTTTTTCCCCTTACTTTCCTTGCCTTTGGCAATGTTTCTAGGAAGAACTTTGCACTCAGGTCGAAGAGGTTGCTGCCTGTGTTCCCCTCAAGGATTTTGGTGGATTCCTGTCTCCCATTGAGGTATTTCATCCATTTTGTGTCTATTTTTGTGTTTGGTGTAAGGAAATGGTCCAGTTTCATTCTTCTGCATGTGGCTGTCCAATTTTCTCAACACCATTTGTTGAAAAGACTGTCTTTTTTCCATTGGACATTCTTTCCTGCTTTGTCAAAGATGAGTTGACCATAGAGTTGAGGGTCCATTTCCGGGCTTTCTATTCTGTTCAATTGATCTTTGTGTCTGTTTTTGTGCCATACTGTTTTGATGATTACAGCTTTGTAATAGAAATTGATGTCTGGAGTTGTGATGCTGCCAACTTTGGTTTTCTTTTTCAACATTCCTCTGGCTATTCAGGTTTTTTTCTGGTTCCATATAAATTTTAGGATTATTTGTTCCATTTCTTTGAAAAACATTGATGGTATTTTGATAGGGATTGCTTTAAATGTGTAGATTGCTCTAGGTAGCAGAGACATTTTCACAATATTTGTTCTCCAACAAATATTGTAATCCATGAGCATAAAACAGTTTTGCATTCTTTGTGTCTTCCTCCATTTCTTTCATGAATACTTTATAGTTTTCTGAGTACAGATTCTTTGCCTCTTTGGTTAAGTTCATTTCTAGGTATCTTATGGTTTTGGGTGCAGTTATAAATGGGATTGGCTCCTTAACTTCTCGTTCTTCTGTTTTGCTGTTGGTGTTTAGAAATACAGCTGATTTCTGTGCCTTGATTTTATATCCTGACACTTTACTGAATTCCTGTAGGAGTTCTAACAGTTTTTGAGTGGAGTGTTTTGGGTTTTCCACCTAAAGCATCATAGCATCTTCAAAGAGTGAAAGTTTGACTTCTTTTTTTACTGATTTGGATGCCTTTAATTTCTTTTTGTTGTTGCTGAGGCCAAGATTTCTAGTACTATGTTGAATAGCAGTGGTGATAGTGGGCAGCCCTGTTGTGTTCCTGACCTTAGGGGGAAAGCTCTCAGTTTTTCCCCATTGAGAATGATATTCACTGTGAGTTTTCCATAGATGGCTTTTATGATATTGAGGTAGGTACCCTCTATCCCTACACTGTGAAGAGTTTTGATCAAGAAAGGATCCTGTACTTTGTCAAATGGTTTTTCAGCATCTATTGAGAGGATCATATGGTTCTTGTTCTTTCTTTTATTAGTGTACTATATCACATTGGTTGATTGTGAATGTTGATCCAAATGTGCAGCCCAGGAATAAATCCCACTTGGTCCTGGTGAATAATCCTTTTAATGTCCTGTTGGGTCCTACTGGCTAGCATTTTGGTGAAAATTTTTGCATCCATGTTCCTTAGGAATATTGGACTGTAGTTGTCCCTTTGGATGGGGTCTTTGTCTGGCTTTGAGATCAAGGTAATGCTGGCCTCATAAAATGAGTTTGGAAGTTTTCTTTCCATTTCTAGTTTTTGGAACAATTTCAGAAGAATTGGTATTAATTCTTCTTTAAATGTTTGGTAGAATTCTCCTGGGAAGCTGTCTGGCCCTGGGCTCTTGTTTGTTGGGAGATTTTTGATGACTGCTTCAGTATCCTTACTGGTTATGGGTCAGTTCAGGTTCTCTATTTTCTCCAGGTTGAGTTTTGATAGATTATATGTCTCTAGGAATGCATCCATTTCTTCCAGATTGTCAAATTTGTTGGTGTATAGCTGCTCATAATATGTTCTTATAATTCTTTGTATTTCTCTGGTGTTGGTTGTGATCTCTCCTCTTTCATTCATGATTTTATCAATTTGGGTCCTTTCTCTTTTCTTTTTGATAAGTCTGGCCATGGATTTATCAATTTTGTTAATTATTTCAAAGAACCAGCTCCTAGTTTCATTGATTTGTTCTACTGTTCTTTTGGTTTCTATTTCATTGATTTTTGCTCTGGTCTTTATTTCTCTTCTCCTGCTGGGTTTAGGCTTTTTTTTTTTTTTTTTTTTTTTTTTTTTTTTTTTTTTTTTTTTTTTTTTTTTTTTTTTTTTTTTTTTTTTTTTTTTTTTTTTTTTTTTTCTGTTCTTTCTCCAGCTCCTTTAAGTGTAGGGTTAGACTGAGTACTTGAGACCTTTCTTGTTTCTTGAGAAAGGCTTGTATTGCTATGTATTTTCCTCTCAGGACCACCTTTGCTGTGTCCCAATGATTTTGAACAGTTGTGTTTTCATTTTCATTTGTTTCCATGAATTTTTAAATTCTTCTTTAATTTCCTGGTCGACCCTTCATTCTTTAGTAGGATTCTCTTTAGCCTCCAGGTGTTTGAGTTCTTTCCAACTTTCCTCTTGTGGTTAGGTTCTATGTTCAAAACAATGTACTCGGTAAATATGCAGGGAATGATCCCAATCTTTTGGTACTGGTTGAGACCTGATTTGTTACCCAGAATGTGTTCTATTCTGGAGAATGTTTCATGTGCAGTAGAGAAAAATGTGTATTCTGTTGCTTTGGGGTGGAATGTTCAGAATATATTTGTGAGCCCTACCTGGTCCAGTGTGTCATTTAAAGCCTCTATATCCTTTGACCGCTTGGGTGGCTTCGTCGTTAAGTGTCTGCCTTTGGCTCAGGTCATGATTCTGGAGTCCCAGGATCAAGCCCCACATGGAGCTCCCTGCTGGTGGGGAGCCTGCTTCTCCCTCTCTCACTCGCCCTGCTTGCTATGTTTCTGTCAAATAAATAAATAAAATCTTTATAAAAAAAGCCTTTATATCCTCGCTGATCTTTTGCTTAGATGATCTGTTCATTTCAGTGAGGGGGTCCCCTACTATTATTGTATTATTGATGTGTTTCTTTGATTTAGTTATTAATGGTTTATATAATTGGCTGCTCCCATGTTAGGGGCATACATATTTAAAATTGTTAGAGTTTCTTGTTGGACAGACCCTTTAAGTATGACATAGTGTCCTTCCTCATCTCTTACTATAGTCTTTCGTTTAAAATCTAATTTGTCTGATATAAGGATTGCCACCACAGCTTTCTTTTGATATCCATTAAAATGGTAAATTGTTTTCCACCCCTTCACTATAAATCTGGAGGTATCTTTGGGTCTAAAATGAGTTTCTTGGAGACAGTATATCATGTCTCTTTTTTTTTTATCCATTCTGATACCCTCTGTCTTTTAATTGGGGCATTTAGCCCATTTACATTCAGGGTAACTATTGAAAGATGCAAATTTAGTGCCATTCTATTGCCTGTAAGGTGATTGTTACTGTGTATTGTCTCTGTTTCTTTCTGGTCTGTTACTTTTAGGCTCTCTGTCTGCTTGGAGGACCCCTTTCAATATTTCCTCTAGGGCTGATTTGGTGTTTGCAAATTCTTTTAGTTTTTGTTTGTTCTGAAAGCTTTTTATCTCTCCTATTGTTGATGATAGCTTAGCCTTATATAGTATTCTTGGCTGCATATTTTTCTCATTTAGTGCTCTGAATATATTATGCCCATCCTTTCTGGCCTTCCAGGTCTCTGTGGATAGGTCTGCTGCAAATCTAGTATTTCTTTTTTTTTTTTTTAAGATTTTATTTATTTGACAGAGAGAAACAGAGCCAGAGAGGGAACACAAGCAGGGGGAGTGAGAGAGGGAGAAGCAGGCTTCCTGCCGAGCAGGGAGCCCGATGTGGGACTTGATCCTGGGTCTTCGGGATCATGACCTGAGCTGAAGGCAGTCGCTTAGCCAACTGAGCCATACAGGCACCCCATGCAAATCTAGTATTTCTGCCATTGTATGCTACAGACCTCTTGTCCTGAGCTGCTTTCAGGATTTTTTCTTTGTTACTGAAGCTTGTAAGTTTTAGTATTAGATGACGGGGTGTGGACCTATTTTTATTGATTTTGAGGGTGGTTCTCTGTGCCTCCTGGATTTTGATGCTTGTTCCCTTCACCAAATTAGGGAAATTCTCTGCTATAATTTGCTCCAATATACCTTCTGCCCCCCTCTCTCTTTCTTCTTCTGGGATCCCAATTATTTGACTGTTGTTCGTCTTATGGTATCACTTATCTCTCGAATTCTCTCCTTGTGGTCCAATAGTTGTTTGTCTCTCTTTTTCTCAACTTCTTTATTTTCCATCATTTGGTCTTCTATATCACTAATTCTCTCTTCTGCCTCATTTATCCTAGCAGTAAGAGCCTCCATTTTTGATTGCACCTCATTAATAGCTTTCTTGATTTTAAAATGGTTAGATATTTGTTCTTTTATTTTTCTAGAAAGGGTTTTTATTTCTCCAGACAGGGATCCTCTGCCCAGCTAGCACCTTGATAACTGTCATTCTGAACTCTAGTTCTGACATATTACTAATGCCCCTATTGATTAGGTCCCTAGCCATCGGTACTGCTTCTTGTTCTTTTTTTTTTTTTGAGATGAGTTTTTCCCACCTTGTCATTCCTGCCTTATCTAGATAAGAATAGATGAATGAGAGAGCAAAATACTAAAAGGGTAACAATGACCCCAGAAAAATAGACACCAACCAAATCAGAAGAGATCTGAAACCAGGGGGTAGAAGAAAGGAATAAAAGAATCTGTATCTCTATCTATATTTATTTGTCTTTCTATATTTATATGATTAGACTGGTGAAAAGAACAGAGCCACACACTTGCTCTTGAGTATATCTTGGTCTATTAGAAGAAGCTTCCTCCCAAAATTTTAAAGAAAGAAAAATTGTGTATGCACAAAAATAAGGGTATACACGGTGAAGGGATGGAATATGACTGTAAGGATGAAATTTTTTAAAAGTTTCTAAAAAAGGAATTGATAAAGAAGTTGGTTGAAAAAAGGAGGAAAAAAAGGAAAGACTGTGATGAGCCTGGAGACTAGAACAAAGCTATGCGCTAGATTTAGGGTATATTTTTATCTATTAGAAGAAACAGTATTCCAGAGTTTTAAAGAAAGAAAAACCTATACATGTACAAAAAATAACCTTAAATACAACAAAGGGATAGAATATGACTAAAACAATGAAAATTGAAAAAGATTTTTTTAAAAAATGTTTTATTGATAAGATAAAATAATTTTTAAAAAGTTAAAATAGAAAAGAGAAAAAATTAAAAAATAGAATAAGAAGAAAATAAAATTCAAAACATTTTTTAACTTTGAAAGACTAAAGACTCATGGGGAAAAAGCCATGAATTCTACCTGATGCATTTCCCTAGGTCTGAAGCTCCACAGCTCTCATTGATCAGTAAACTTGGTCTTCTTGGCTGTATGTTCTCAGTGACTCGTGAACTTGATATTGGCTGGATGTTTTTACTGATCTTCTGTGGAAAGGGCCTATTGTATTGATTTTCAAATGTGTTTGCTGGAGGTGGAACTGCCCCGCTTTTGCCAGGGTTCAGGCTAAGCAATCTGTTCAGGTTCACTCTCGGAGCTTTTGTTCCCTGACCGCTTTCCATACAGCTTTGGAGGCCGAGAATGAAGATGGCGGCCTCCTATTCTCCAGCCCGGAGTAGCCAAGAGCTCAGGGCCCCACTCTTCAGTGCGCCCTCAGAGAAGAGCAGTCAATCCGGCCCGTCTCCCTGGTCTCCCGCCACACTCCACGTCACCCGGCCTGTGACTGAGCATTTCTATATCTGGCTCTCAGCCCCATTTGGAGTCTCCAAACCCAGCAGATTCCTGCAGCGCGCTCCCGCGCCACTCCTCCCAGTGGAGGAAGGGTGTCTCCATGGATCTGCCACTTGTGGGGTCCCTGCTTGAAGAGCAGTGGCTAACTGCGCCTTGGATCATGGTTTAAGGTAAGCCCGAGCTGAGAGCCCACTCCTCAGCTCTTTCTCTGCAGCCGGCTTCCCCGATCCGATACCTGGGGACTCTGCTTCACTCAGGCACCCCGGGTCCTTCTGTGACCCCACAGGTCCTGAGACCACATTGTTGCAGCAAGGGCTCCACCCCTTGGTTAGCCTCTGGGTGATGTCCCTCAGTGGGGCAGACTTCTAAAGGTTCCCTTTTTGTGCTCCACTGCTCTACTGATGATTGGGGCTGGCCCTTCCATGCCATGGTCTGTCTTCCCAAATATCACCCCCCAAGTCACTTCTTTGCACACCTGTCCTATGTTCCAGAGGTGGTCGCCTTTCTTTTCCTAGAATTGCTGCTTTTCTTCTCTTTGATTTCCTGTTGAGTCTGTAGGTGTTCCAACTAGTTTGATAACCATCCATCTGAACTCCTGGGGCCTGATGATACCTAGGTCTCCTACTCCTCCACCATCTTGCTCCTCCCGTAAGCATTTTAGTGCATGAATATATTCAATAGATTTTGACTAAAGGGGTGCCCGGGTGGCTCAGAGGGTTAAGCCTCTGCCTTCAGCTCAGGTCATGATCTCAGGGTCCTGGGATTGAGTCCTACATTGGGCTCCCTGCTCAGCAGGAAGCTTGCTTCTCCTTCTTTCTTTGCCTGCCTTTCTGCCTATTTGTGATCTCTCTCTGTGTCAAATAAATAAATAAAATCTTAAAAAAAAAAAAAGATTGTGACTGAATAGCAGCAAGGGTGCCAGGCACTGTGCTAAAATGCCAGGGTTACAAAAGGCAACAGGACACTTACTGAGCCTACAGTTTTTCAGAGTGTGAGTTTGTTGGGACAAGATGGCCTTCCTGGCACCTCTGATGCTAAGAGCTCTTAGGGGGTGGGAAGAGGGCTGAGTAATGAGGGGCTCGGTACTGATGAGGTGGGCTGTGGGCTGTGGGTGTATAGTGTGTGGTCTCTGGGCAGAAGGAGGACAGAAATGACAGAATGGCAACATGTCTACCTCTGGGTTTGGCTTAGGCTCCCCCAGGACTCAGGGAAGAGGAGGAAGCTCTCCATAGTTGTTGTCTACTAGATCATACCAGTAAACAGAATTCTTATGACTACCACACTTTTTTTTTTATTAGACTTCTGTGGACTAAATTTAGATGTTAGTAATAATTTAGATATTTCTATGGGCAGTCAACTATTTCAGAATGTTCCAAAGCCAGAAAATCTATTTAAAAACAACTTTTGAAAAAATATAATAAAATGAAAACAAGTTTTGAAACAATGAATTTTTCTTTCTCCCCCCACTGAAGAAAGAAAGCTGTTTCTCCAACAATGCAAATAAACTAAAATATAAGGAAACAGGAACTCTAGGTTATTTTTCTCTGTTATGCAAGCAATAAATAAACAATGAGTCGTTCAAATACTCTATAAGAGGAAAAAGGTAACTTGAACTTTTCTGTAAGGAAAATTTAACTGAAATGGAGGATAATAAAGGCATAAATGACCATGTAACCCTACTGTGTAAGTAACTCAGGGATTGGCACGGATACAGAATTTTTGTCCTGTAGTCATGAAATGATTGAAATACAGTTTTCTGGTGTGATTTCTGGCACACAATGTTCTAAGGGTGAGATGTATGCATAACATGAAGAGCTCCAGGAAAAACCAAAGACTGTCAAGAATAGGTCCTCATTTTCATTTCACTTCATTTTATCCTGTCCACTAGGTCCTCTAGTTCAGTCTTTCTCAAAGCATGTGTATATGTGTGTGTGTGTGTGAGAGAGAGAGAGAGAGAGAGAGACAGACAGACAGACAGACAGAGACAGAGAAACGGAATAACCTCAGGACCTAGTTCAGTTGCTGTTTCAGACACACTATTTCTGGAGCAGGACCTGGGGACACTTCTGCTCTCCTAACAGACTGGCTGGTGAAGTCAGTCCATCTGGTGCACAAACTGCACAGAAAAGCAAGGCACTTAGTCTGCCAGAAACTTTCACATGCTTGTGTGTGTGTGTGTGTGTGTGTACGCGCGCATGCATTTAGAAACTTCATAACTATCCTGTGAAATGAGCACTACTGGTGTCCTGTCCTTTAACACATAACAAGAGAGGTCCCAAGAGGAAGGTTGCTGAAACAAAGCTTGATGCTAGAAACCAAGCTTTCTCAGGCCCTATGGAATATTTCCATTACAGTAGTTCTGGTTTGGTGGATGCATCCTGAGTATGGGGGCGGGGAGTGGGGAGGCATGGCTACAGTGACATTTTTGGGAACCCAGTAGAGACAATACACACTTTTATTATTACTGTTGTTATGATGTCTCCTGAGGTCTTAGAGTCAGAGCTAATGGACTAGGGAGAGAGTCACATGAGACTTCTTACACTTGCCATTTTTAGGCAACAGGAAGAGAGCAGGTGGTGAGTGTCCTGCTTGTGACAAATTTAACTGACTGTCTTTGGGGAAATGGGATTTAACTTGATTGTAGGCTGTCTTCCATTTTCCAGATAGAGCTAGAGCTTGAGAGCTGGGTGGCTTTGATTTATGGAGTGCCATTCCTGTCAGATGGCACAAAGGATGTGCAAATCATATGCAAATGGGCTATATCTCCCTTGGAAATTGCCAACCAGAAACACAATGTCTTTATTCTAGCCATATTTTAATGTGATCTTGGGGTAGCTTTCAGGGAGGTCTCGACTCTGTTTACTCTTAAATGAGAAGGAGCTAAATATTGTCAAACACAGAGAAAGGTAGGGACATGGAAATTCAGGGTGGTGTTTTTTGTTTGTATTTTTTTCATTTTTTAAATATTTTATTTATTTATTTGATATAGAGAGAGATCACAGTAGGCAGAGAGGCAGGCAGAGATAGGGAAGCAGACTCCCTGCTGAGCAGAGAGCCCAATGTGGGGCTCGATACCAGGACCTTGATATCACAACCTGAGCCAAAGGCAGAGGCTTAACCCACTGAGCCACCCAGACACCCAAGGGTGGTGTTTTTGACTGTGGGTGCTGTACTCCATCTGGGGAGAGGAGCCCTAGCTGGCCCCAGGGTGGTGAGATCTGGGGCAAAGTGAGTCTCCTATGGTCTTTTACTTTCCTGAGTACTTTTTTTTTTTTTTTTTAAGGAGAAGACTGATTTCTTATCAGTGTTGGTCAACTTCCTTCCTTTCCAAAGTCTCTTGGGTATTTGCTGCTAGGCAATGCAATGGTTTAGAGCAGTTGGATTCATTTGGTGTTTATTCAGTTCAAAAACATGAATGCCTTGATTTTGGTGTTCTAAGAGTGTCCTGTTGTAAACATAATACATGTTCATTGCAAAGATTTTGGAAATGAGTAGAAAGCATAAAGGAAAAAAATCACTATACTCCTACCATTCAGTGATAACTGTTATCGTTGTGGTAAGTATCATTCATGAACATATTTTACCAAGTTGAGTTGACACTGTTAAGGTTTTATTTATTTATTTTTTTTACTATTTAGGTTTTGTAACCTCCTCTTTCACATGAGTATTAGAGTGAATGCTCTCTGAAATTCTGAAATATTATTGAAGAGGTTTTGGTTGGCTTATTAATTCATTTTGATAGTTGGTATTCCGTCAGATGGATGTAGTTTATCTAGTTCTCCCTTATTGATGAATGGTTAGTTTGTTGCCTATTGTGTCATATGTTATGCTGTGAGAGAGAATCCTTGCACTAACTCTTTGTGTGCCTCTCCAATTAGTCATTTAGGATAAATATGGAGAAATGGAATTACCAGCTCTAAAGATATATGTAAAATAATTGTTGGATAAATGATGCCTTTTGATAAATCCTAACGAGGCATGTTGTGGAGTGGCCCATCTAATTTATATCCTTAACCAACAGTGCACTCTGGCTGTTTTGGGGTGTCGTGCCCAAACTGCCTCTCTGACAGCTTAAAATAGTAGCCTCTTGTTTTACTTTGCATATATTTGAGACTGAATCCCTTATATTTCTTTCTTTTCTTTTGTGAAATGCCTATTAGGTCCTTGGCTCCTTTTTCTTTTGGAATTTTGTTTTGTTTTGTTTTTTCTCTGTCTTGATCCTTGAAAGCTCTGTCTTGTACACATATTTTCCTCATGTGTTTTTTTTTTTCACTTTGTTTGTAGTATTTGTTGACATTCAGAAAATGTTATGCTTTTACTTACTCAGATTTTTCAATCTTTTATTTCAGGCTTTCTTTTTCTTAAAAATGTCTTCCCAACCCTGAGCTAAAATGACTCTGCAAGTTAGCTTTCACTGCAGACATCACTGGAAGACAGAGGAATTAGGAACCAGCAGCAAGCATCTTGAGGAAAACACAGACACTAATTAAAATGTGATCTAGTCTTAGCAGATGTGTACCTCAGAATCACCTGTTAGAACCTTTAAAAATTACCGGTGCCTGGGTCCCATGCCAGTACCATTGAATCAGAAACTAAAAAAAAAAAAAAAAAAAATCAAAACCCTCACAAATCCACAGACTTAGATAGTAGCAGAACCAAGTTCCATGTAAATGTAATTTTTTTTTTTGCTTGCTTGCTTTGAGCATTACATTTTATTAGCACAGTGGGTGTATTTTGTCTTACGTGCCACTGTCTGTTAACAATGAAGATCAGAGTGCTTTCATGAGGAGAGGAATTCAAACAGTGTACTGGGAGGCCCCTGAAAAATTACAGTGGTCCTCCGAAAGCATTGGCTTTCCCAAGTGGTGTTTATTTGATATTATGATTTGTTCTGAGTTCCGTGGCTACTTCGCTTGCCTTAGGTGTCACTATACTATGGCAAGTGGATTTTTTCTTAATTTGAAGAGACAATATACTTACAAGTGTAATGTGTTTTGAAGGATATCTAGAATAAATAAAATACATTAGAAGATACAAAATATTTACAAATTACAAATATTACTACGTTGTTTATGTGTGTGTGTGCATGTATTTTTTTAAACCAGCATTCATTATTCTTTGATATACAGCAGTTTCTCGTTTGAAATGGAGTGCAAGCCTGTAAATTAGTATTTGCAACTTGGGAAAAGAAAGTCAAATCCAAAATAGCCAATTTGATGTCTCTGTATAAATGCAAACTACGCTCATTAGTTAACACTGAAAATTCACCCTATTTCTCTAGCCTGGAGCTGCCTCATTAAAAGGTTTTCTAAGGGAATTCACCTAGGGATCAACCTATGATTTTTCAGTGTCCGCCCCATAGGCAGCATCTTGCTTTTTAAGGAGAAGCCAGTCAGCCTGCGGGAGGTGAGAAGAAGGTATGGAAGGGTCTTGGCTTTGCACAAACAACTTAGCATCTCAGAGCCTCAGAAATGATGGTGGTGGCGATGATGATGAGGATGGTGATGACAGTGGTGGTGGTGGCGATGCCACTTCATGGGGCTGTGCAGGAGCAGGCGTGGCAACGGAAGTCTAGGGTCTGGCAGCTGGTAACTACTTTATTCCTACTGGCCCCTCCATCCCTCATTCTGTTCACTGCACTGGCTTATTTAAAGCAGGATGCATGGGGGTAAGGGGCAGGAGGCAGAGGGTTCTAAGGAGAGGTCCCTTTCTGTGTTTGAGGTCCCCTGATCAGTTTGAGAAAATAAATATCCCCCAAACAAAAAGTAGATAATATAAAGACACTGAAATATACAGGGCTAAATTTAGTATTATACTTAATACATTTATTATTTATAAAAAATCAAAAACCATACCACGGGTATGGCCTGAAGAGTTACCACACTCTTGTGTACATCATTTTTGTGTAAAAACGGCTTGAGCCAGATGTGAATGTATCTTAGGTAATTTCAGGGGGGAGAAGGTGGAAGAAAGGTCATGTTACCAAAAATCTATTATAACTAAGAGGCTTAGAGTATGTGAGAGGGGCTTAAGTGCTGGCAGGATGAAACCCAGTCCATGGTCAGGCACAGGAGGTTAGGGATGCATGAAACTTTATGCCAGGCAAGGTTTTCTTGCATAAGCGTTTTATGCCATGGTTGAAGTTGTGACTTGAGATAAATAGTAGATGAGAATACTGGGGCAGCAGATGGCATGGTGGGGTTGGGCACTGTGGTCATTGCAGAGCTGTGGAATGTACAGGCAAGCCACAAGTGGCCACAAGGTCGTGTACTGTGAATCCCAGGCTGGCCACCCAAGGTCTCCTTGTAGCTTACAGCCTCCAGTAAGATGAGGGAACTGACTGGAGGGATTGTGTGGTCTCCCTGCCCATTTCAGCTCTGATTTTCCATGATGCAAAACCAATTTATTGATTACTGCGGACCAGAAAAATTGAAAGAGGCTGAAAGGGATCATGAGTTCCTTTCTGCCTGAGGTTTGTCCAGGAGCAGATCAAAATGAGCTTCTTGATTGTCATCCAGGAGGAAGAGTTTATCTTTGGACCTCTTTCCAGTCTTCTTGCAGATCTTTGCAGGGCATGACCATGGCCAGCTCTTGGCAAACTTGTGTAATAAGCAATTACTCTTCCTAATTTTTTATTGCCTCTGATATCCCCTGCCACCTAGCACAGCATGCCTGATATCCCAGCTTCCAGAGGATGCAAATCTCTCCAGCCAGGATCCATACCTAACCACCCCAAATTTAGAGGAGGTCTCAAGTGGAAAGAGTTCCATGGTCAGATTCCACAGTGCTGGAGAACCTGGGTGACTCAGTTGGCTAAGGGTCCAACTCTTGATTTTGGTTCAGGTTTTGATCTCAGGGTCGTGGGATTGAACCCCAAGTCTGGCTCTCCTCAATGGGCACTCTGCTTCTCTCCTTCCTGTCCCTTTGCCCTTCCTCCTGCTTGCATGCACTTGCTTTCTGTCTCTAGAATAAATAAATAAATAGATCTTCAAAGTCCGTAGTGCTATTTGTACACAACAGCATCTACTGTAGGCAAAACACCATGCTGGATTCTTGGGAAGTATTTTTCGAATTGCAATGTCACCACCCATTCGTCGGTTTTAATCTCAATTTAATTGGCTCCAACCAGAATGTCAAAAATAAAACAAATAGAAAAAAACCAAAGTGTCTCACACATAGTAAGGCTAAGTGCTATTTAATAAAACATTTGTTTCAATTTTACATTTGTAGGTGTGTGAGCATGTAAGGTGTATCTGTGGAAAATATATTTCTCACTGCAATATAGTTAGAAAAGTTTAAAAACCACTGCTGTGGGCTCCCAAACCTTTATCTGCAACTCCATATTCCAAAACATGAAAAAGTTTTCTTTTGGTACAAGTTCATTTGGCAGCAAAATAGAGATTTAAGGTTATTTATGGTCTTCTTCTATCTCATTTACTGTGAATATTTGTGTACTTAAGTTGAGAATGGAGTCATGCCTTTGACCCCAGTGGGCATATTACACTCAATTATTTACCTAAGGACCAAAAATTTCTGAGTCATAGGACTTTCCACAAGGTACTGTGGACTTACCTAAGGGATATAGCAGTTTTCATCCATTCAGCAAATATTTATTGAGTGCTTACAGCTGGGCATTGTGTTGGGTGTCAGATATGGAAGGAAGAAAATTAATGTGTGATGAATTCCCAGGGAATTTCATAGTCCCTTGGGTGGAATACATTTGGGGCCACCAGAGTTGGACTTGAGCACTCACCTTTCACTCCTTCTATTAGTTTACCCAGACCCTTGGTTGCAAAGATTTCTCTGCTGATGGCTTCTAGGTCTCCTAAATCACATTTCCACCATGACTCCATATTGGCACTTCAGTTCAGCACATTTAGAAACAGACTCCAAGCTCCTTCCTCCTGTATTTCTGTATCTTTAGAAGTACCACTGTCATCCTCACTTGGACACACCCTCACGCTTGTTCTTGACCCTGTCACCCAGTTACTGGTGACTTCCTATTGTTTTTTCTCTACCTTAGGCCCTTGCCTCCTTTCCCTTCTTTCTATTCCTAGTGCCATCTGTTGGTATGGATAAGAATTACTACATCTAACCTGAAAGGATGATTGGGAAGAGAAAGGGTCTTAGGATCATAAATGCTTGGGCTTAAGTTGTATCTCTTCCTCATTCTGCCCAAGGTACCTTAGGTAAGTCACATAGGATCACATAGGATTTCTTTCTAGGAAACAGAGTTGATGATATGTATCTTATGAATTGTATTATGAATAAAAATATACACACCAAAAACAATATTAGAAGTTAAGCCACAGACTGTGTACAGATATTTGTAGGACACGCAACTAACAAAGGATTAGTATTCAGAATTTGTAAAGAACCCTCAAAGCAGTAAGAGAAAAAAGGGCCAATTTTTTAAAAATGGGCAAAAAAATGTGAACAGTTTCTAAGGAGGAAATAAAAAAACAAAACAAAACAAAAGATGTTCAACCTCATTAGCAATCCAGGAAATCCAAAACTTAAAACAATAAAATACTGTTTTGCATCTATAATACAGCATGAAATGTAGGCAAGTATGTCAAGCAATAATAACTCATATTCCTGGTGTATGTGTAAATTGTTTCACCTTCTTTAGAGAGCGAGTTAGCAATGTCTAATAAAGTTGGTGATGTGTATACCTACCAGTCAGCAATTCCTTTGACAGAAAGGCCCTTTACAGTTTTGTTTTTAATGACAAGAAGTAACAAAAGCATTCATTAAAAGGATCTGGTTATTCATTCAATGAAATACCATATAGCAGTTAAAGTGAATAAATTAGAACTATGTTTGTGCCGTCATGGATAAAATCTTAAAACAACATTCAGTGAAAAAAGCAAACCACAAAATACCTACAGTATGAAAACAGTCACGTGAAAATTTAAAATATGCCAAACAATATTATTTATATATATTTGACATATGTGAGTGCATGCATATGCATATGGATGGATGAATATATACCTAGCTTATGAATAAGAGTACATCTAGCAAAAATATTAAACTGTGCAGGAGAACCATTAACAACAATTTCAGTGCAGTAAGTACCTCAGGAAGGGGAATGGAATGGAAAAGCGTGCAGAGAGGGTTTCAATTGCTTACTAAGTGCTTTATTTCTCAAAAAGAAAATGAAGCTATGAATGCAAAATGTTAAAGTTTGACAGACTTGAGTGGGGTATATTATTGTTCCTTGTATTATGTTCTTTACTTATATGTTTGAAATATTTCATTTTTAAGAGGTATTCAACCATAGCCTGGATCGGTGAGGGTATAATAAATATTCCTCCCACCCCATTCAAAAGGCTTCTAAGTCTTCCTTTCTCCTGATTAGTTGAGTACCATTCCCTCCATCTGGCTTTCTAGATCAGATGAGGTCTAAACTCCCCTGGTGAGGCAGTTTTGATCCTCCAGTCCCTGGCTCCAGCCTCTATTACTAGCTTTAAGCTTTAGCACTTTCTTCAGTGGGCCTGATGTTTCAGCCATGGGGTCTCAAGTTAGACTTGATGCTTTCCTGTCCTTTTGTCTTGGCTTTTGTGGTTTTCTTGGTGAGATTCCCTAACCCCTTTTCTCTGGTTAAACAAACCCATACCTCTTTTCATCCATCCACTCATCCATCCATACCTCCATCCATCCATCCACCTATTCATCTATTTATTGAGCATCTTCTATGTGCAAGGCACATATAGCCTTGCCTGATTTGCTCTCTCACAAATGGTCATAACTTTCAGAACATCTCCAAAATGCCTTATAGTTCTACTATGGTATTTATCATATTAAAATTTATTTTATCTTGCTAGGCTAGGCACTGAAGGGCAGATAAAACACTCTTCATTTTTAATGCCTTACACTTGTAGGAACTCATTAAGCACGGATTGAAGAAATAAATGAGTTTCAGATTATATGTCCAAAACATTGAAATCAGTGTTAAGATTATGGTTTAATCCTCATTACTTAAATTTAAATATTTAATGTCTTTAGCTCACTGATTTTCATAAGAGTATCATGCACTTCCTTCCATCTTTGTCACCTGAAGGAAGGGAGGATGTTCTACCTCAGCCATTCTGCCTTCATATTTTCTGAAAACTCAGACTCCAGTGCACTAGGCATGATCTCACCTCTCTAGTAGAGGGAGACAGTGCCACAATAAATTAGTTAATATGACAAGACAGTCTGAGGTGTGGGTCAAATAAATGGTGCTGGCATCATGATCTGAAATCGTCCTTAATGAAAGAGCTTGTTTCATGCTTGGCTATATAAGACTGGTTTTTGAGATTCATTCTTTTGCAAAGAGATCTGGGTCAGAATTATCATTTTGTGTCAGATTGGGTTTCTGTAAAGTCCCCCCACTCCTCACCACCTTTCGGCTCAAATATATACTTAACAACTTCTCTATTATATGTAAACCAATACACAGGTGTGGATTTGAAGATGTCTTCTGATATCACTATTTCAGAGGTGTGAGCCTGAAATATCTTTCTGACCTGACGCTGAGTGGAATTTTCTTTGAACTTTTTCAAGACAGGTGACTGTGAATTCTTTTTTTTTTTAAGATTTTATTTATTTGACAGAGAGAAACACAGCAAGAGAGGGAACACAAGCAGGGGGAGTGAGAGAAGGAGAAGCAGGCCTCCTGCCGAGCAGGGAGCCCGATGCGGGGCTCGATCCCGGGTCTCCAGGATCATGACCTGAGCCGAAAGCAGTCACCCAACCAACTGAGCCACCCAGGAACCCCAAGTGTCTGTGAATTCTTAAAACTACTAGCCTTGCTCACATCTCTTCCTTTCCAGTACACTCCTGCAAAACAATTTTCAGTCTGACAGCGTTATACTTTATGTTTCCAACAACCAGTCCCCGACCATTTGCTTGTTTCCATGGTTATTCCTTATCCAGGTAGGCTGTTTGAAAACTTTGGTTGAAAGGACTTATATGGACTCCACTCTTTCCTGGACAAAAGTCCCCTCTCTGCCTTCTCTCTACTTGAATATTTCTAGTGATGGGAAACTCACAGTTTCTCTGTGTTAATGACCTTCACATGTGGAATTAGAGACTCACATGTTGTCTAAACATAGTGGGAAGGTTGGCTTTCAGCAGTGGGGCTGGCTCACATAGCATTCCAGGAAGACCTGGTCCTCTTTCAAACATGCAAGATATGCTGGCAGATCCCAATCTTTTGGGACAGTGGAGTCATCAAAGCTTCTTTTGAGTTATGGCATTAATGGAGTCCTGGCTTTAAGAATGCTGGTCGTAGGGTGCCTGGGTGGCTCAGTGGTTGGGTGTCTGCCTTCAGCTCAGGTCATGATCCCGGAGACCCGGAATCGAGCCCCACATCGGGCTCCCTGCTCGGCGGGAAGCCTGCTTCTCCCTCTCTCACTTCCCCTGCTTGTGTTCCCTCTCTAGCTGTGTTTCTCTCTGTCAAGTAAATAAAATCTTAAAAAAAAAAAAAAGAATGCTGGTTGTATTCCTCTAAGGTTATTGTGAATGACTCTCTGTCCTCTAGAGGGGCAACGAAGGGAATTCAATTCTGGCTGTCTTAGTGTGGGTGGGGCAGGAAGAACAAACGGATAGGATAGGAGACCAACAACCAGGAAGAGGCTGTAGGGGCCATGACAAAGTCTCCTCAGCAGGAACAGGCTGATCAATATTGCAGGTCAGACTCTGGAACCCCCAAACCTCCAGCGGTCAGACAGTATGTCTGATTGGCTGAGACAGAGTCACATGTCTGTCCACTCCCCTCTCTCCGCCCTCACCCCCCCCCCCTTATGTTCCCAGTAGAGGAGGGTCTGGATGGAGCTTTCCACCTCGGAGGTGGGCAGCAGCAGTACTGGGGGCTGGAGGCCCAGCAGAGAGGTAGGTGGCTGTTAGACTGCCAAAACGACAGCAGGGATTCCTTTTCAGTAACAAACCGTGAGGAAATCCTGAATGTACCATATGGAATGTGACACTGTCTGAAAAAGAAAAAGTATATAAATCAGTTTACTCTTCCTTGTTCTTTGCTTTAAAGCTTTGGCATGTCTGTTTTATTGGCTGGAGAGGTCAATGTGAGTTACTGACAGAACCAGGGCCAGCTTGGCCCTGCCTAATAGGGTCCAGTGACCATCTGCCAAGAGGAGGCTAGAGCTGGCTTTAGGAGGTATGTCAGAAAGAAGGGTCAAGTTTCTCCATGACTGTAGGCTTGCTTCTCACTTGCAGAGCTCAGTCCTCTTCTTGAATAATCCCAAGGCATGTGACCTTGTTGGCATTGAAATGTTGATGTGCTCTTTGTACCACTAAGAAGTGTGTTTTCTCTATCTTTGGGTTATGTGTGGTGGATGGAGGCCCTGGAGACCCGGGAGACCAGCCCCTGCCTGCTGTGGGGTCCCCTCCACTTGGCTGGGCTCTTTCCTGTCCTGGGCTCTGTGCCTGCACACCTCCTTCTTACATTGTCTTGGCACACTTTCTACCTTGGTTTCCCCTCTTTCCCCTCTTTGTGCACCTTACTCCTGTGCTTTCTGACCACACATCCCTTTCTGCTCTGGATCTTCCAGCTATGTGACTTGGATTCTAGAAGCCAGTTTCCCAGTCTTGACTTGAAGGAGTGTGAACATAAACAGAAGTTGTACTTTTCATGATGTTTTTTTAAAGGCCACCATTGTTGACACAACTGGGACTTAAAAGCCGAAACCAAGTAATGGATTCACAGCTAGCTTGAGTGAATGGGTGGAAGTTGCTTGCTGGATAATTAATAGCTGCAGTTGGCTGAATGGAAGGATCTTAACAGGCAGAAGTAATATTCAGACCACTGGGAGACTTGTCAAGCACATGCCCCTGAATCACAGTGAATCCTCCCTGTGGCTACTAGACGAGGAGAACTGCTTTTGTGGCTGCACTGTGATTAGTTGGAGGGGTCCTAAACCTGCAGCAAGGATGGGGGGACCACTTGGGGTGCTGCTTTACAAAACAGGAGAAAATTGGTTCATACTCAGTATCAGCCCAACATAGAGTATGAAAACTAACAGAGATGCAGTGTGTAATTCCAATGCTGCTTTTTGGGGGAACAACGTTCTTTCTTTTAATTTGTGTTGGGTAGGTGATTGTTGATAGATGATAGTTAGATTGTATCACCAACCTATACATTAGGAACCTTCTCTCTTATGTCTGAGGCTTCTTGTTCCAGTTGAGAGGAACACGGTCTCCTGAGTAAGAACAAGGGAACCCACCCCACCTCCTCCACACAGTAGCTGTGCCACATCTTGTAAATTACTAGCCTCCTCTGTAAAATGGGCCTGACAGTGTTTCCCTTTTAGGGACCTTGTGAGGACCCAATAGGATGACATTGACATAGGTTAAACTTCAGTCATATCCTGGAAAAGGCATGGCCTTTTAAGAAAGGCAAGGGTGTCGTTGAATCCTGGCTCTGCCATTTACTTTCTGTGTAATTTCAGGCAAGTTAACTTCTCTGAGTCTCAGTTCCCTCATCTTAAAAGTGGAATTCATACGCATTTCACAGAGTCAGGAAGATTAATGGAGATGATATATGCACTTGTCTAGCACAAAGCTAGGGCTGACTATGGAAGAGCAACAAGCAGTGATATTTATTATCATGTCTTCCTTTCCCTCAACCATTACATGTGCTGTCATGGTGGTAGTGGGCATTGTAGGGACAGTATTTTGAGAGGTACTTGATCTCTCTGGGGCTAGAGGTTAGCGGATGGCTGGGCCTACTAGCTCCCAGCATGGAAGGCTGCAGCTCCAACCTCCTCTCCCTCTACCTCCACTCCCAGAAATTCCATCTGAACTTAAAAGTGGGGTGGTGGCAGGGCTTGGAGAGCTACCGGACAACACTTTCAGATTCATGGATGGATCCCATTTTTCCGATTAAGGTCTTGATAGGGAAGACCTCATTTCAGGAAGACACCACTCTAATTTCAGAGCATAGGTAAAATACCTATCAATCTGATTTGAAAAAACAAATGTGTCATGTAAAATGCATACTCGAGTGTTAAAGATGGAAAGATTACCACCAACATCTGCATCTGGCATTGTAATGCTACAATAAGTGGCTGTTGTGCCACTCTTGTGCAAGGGAAGACCTTCATAACTGGTGTCTTTGTCTTTGTGTCTTGCATTCCATCTAAGTCTGATGGTCCTTGTGACAGGATTCTGTGTGCCACTGAAGAGGGGAAAAGACAGCAGCTTGGAAGGCATGACCTGTCAGAAGTGGTCCTCACTCTTCTACTCAGTAGCTGTGGGACCTCAGTGTCCTTGTCAGGTCAGTGTGTGGACTTAGTGAGTTGACCCTGACAACCTGTTCTCTGACAACAATTTTCTCTGTAATTATCACCTTCTTCCATGATAGAGGACAGCTGAGGCCACCCCACTGGGTGCCCTCTGGCCCTCCATCTTTAGCAATAGGGAAACAGAAGGCTTCTCTTTGTTGGTCGTTTTCAGGCACGTGGGTGGCTCCTAGCTCTACACTGTCAACATTGCCCCCCAAACTTCTTACTCAGTGAATGTGCCCCTGTATCTCAGCATTTTCAGATAGGCATGGACCGCCTGCACCTTTTTTCCCTGTCCTATTCTCAGTCCCCGTCAGTTGGGTGTGACTTCCTCTGGGAGGCCTTTCCTGGCCCCTCCAGCCTGGGTGTCTCCTCCTCCCACTCCCATCTCCTGCTGGACTGTTACCATCTATTATCATCTAGAAGGGAGGAACTGCATCTCATGTCCTGCTCTATCTCTGTAGTGCCCAGTGTCAGGTGAGCTTTCACAGTAATAACATCTGTCGGATGAACAGCCAATGAGAATGTGGCTAAGAGAGAAAAATAGGATGGAAATGCTGAACTGGAATAAGATCTAAAGCCTCCATTATCTTAAGAAATGTGCAAGGTGGTTTCATGGGTGGGTGTGGTTTCCTCTCCGTGTGGGCAGAGCTGAGGCTAGAATCCAGTCTGGGATTCTCAGGACTCCCAGCACAGTGCTCACTCCATTGCAGCCCATTGCCTTCCCCTTGGTTTCAGGCCCGTTCCTGTTCCCTGGTGCTCTCTGTATTGTCCTTGTTTGACCCCTCTCAGGGCTTTGATTTCTCCATCAGAAGGGGTCTGCAGCACAGTAGGGACTTGATAATATGTATTTGCAATAAATGAAATGAGCAAATGAAGCCTTTGACAAAAATCTCTTGTAAGACAAGAAAAACAGTCCAAGGGCCCAAATAAAGATCTAATCGCTTTCTGGGAGGTTACAATTAGAACAGGCTGGACTTCTAATCATGGGATCCCTGAAACCAGTCTAGCCTCTAGAGAAGGAAAACGGGAAGGCTGGCCCCTACTTTACTGAATTTACTTTTGCCCCATGCCTAAGGGAGTGACAAGCTCCCTCACAGCCACCTCCTTTGAGCCTCAAGACAGCTAGTGGAAGTAGCATAGTTTATCTGAGCGAAGCATTTGGACATTGCTTGGCCTGTGGAAGGTGCAACACAAGTGTTAGCTATCATTATACATCAATGTCCCCACTTTATAGATGAGAAGAGAAAGGCTGATGGCAGCAGTAACAATGATTTGCAGAAGGTCATCCACTGGAAAGTGGCAGTGATGAGATTTGAACCCTGGTCATCTGACTCTGAAATCTCTCCCTGTCCGCTCCTTGTGCCTAGCCCTTCTCTATCTACAGGTAGTTTCTCATGTTGAACTTTATCTCATCCCTCCTGCAGAATGGCCACCTCTTAGTTTTTTGAGATTTCATGCAAAACCCCAGCAGAACTGACAGTCTTCTGGGCCTTTCTCCTACCAAGTAGAATCCTGACTTTAACCATCTGGCTAATGGGAGCAGGTCTAATATCCATTCCCCAATATGCCAGAGTCACTGACTATTTCATTTATTTCCTCAAAGTACATATGACTTGGAAAGCTGGTGGAAACACTCTGTTTCTGTTATCCAATGCTCCAAAAAGCCCAGGGAGAGAGGCTTATGGTAGAACCACTTGAGTTGGCTTCCTCTGATCTTGGAGAGTGGACCGTTGATTTTTTTCAGGACCAGGGAGCTCAGATTGAACCTCAGACTTAGAGTCATTGGCTTTGTTTTCCTAAATCCTGATCACACTAGTTAATGCTTGCAACCTAACTTTGTGTTGTCGAAAAACAAAACAAAACAAAACAAACAAACAACAAACATAAAAACCCCAAAAGCCTGTAGATTGAAGTCACAGTGTGTCTAGAGACATATGATCTCTCCTCCTACTGGCAGATCATTAAATTGGCCTTACTCACCCAGATATTGCAATGATATCACTTGTTACTGATATTCGATTAGGCGCCTGTGGCAAGCAGGACATTAGTCATATTCTACTCACTAATGACATATATCTGTTTCTTCCATAGAGTTCATAAATATAGCATCGGTCAGTTGTAATTTATTTACTGTTATGTCTGTTTACACAGACCTTTCCTGAGATAGGATAGAGGATACAAAGAAATATAAGCTATGACTCATGCTCCCCAAACTCTCAGAATCTGGAAATAAAGAGAAGATATGAGTGTTTCAAAAGTGCAGTGTAGGGGCGCCTAGGTGGCTCAGATGGTTAAGCCTCTCTCTGCCTTGGGCTCAGGTCATGATCCCAGGGTCCTGGGATAAAGTCCCACATCCAGCTCCCTGCTTTGCAGAGAGCCTGCTTTTCCCTCTTCCTCTGCCTGCTGCTCACCCTGCTTGTGCTTTCTCTCTCTCTCTCTCTCTCTCTCTCTGTCTCTCTGTCAAATAAATAAATAGAATCTTTTTTTTAAGTGCAGTGTAAACTGTACTAGGTAGAACATCTGTGCAACATCCAGGTAATAGATGCTGTGCAAGTTTAGAAACAATATGGAGTTCTCCATGCTGGGATTTTCAGAAACCATTTCCTCTCAGTAACCTGGTGGCAGTCTCCAAGGGTGACTCTGGGATGGACACCTCCTTCCCCATCCCATCCTGCAAACCTGGGCATCATATTCTGGTTTGAGGGACTTTATACTAGCTCACAGTTTCTTTGGGTAGAAATGCAGGTCAGTTTTCATCCCCTCCATTACCAGGAACTAGATATAAGGAGGTCAAAAGAATGTTCCAGGTTCAAAAAAGGATAACAATTCCACATGACTCCATGTAGCTTTGTCTGAATCCCTGCTCACACTGGAACCTACAGAGGCATTGATTACTTGTATTTATTTTGTTTTGAAGTCAGGGTTTGACCTCCAAACTCTCCAACATCAAGAAAAAATGATTTGTGTTTTGAATTTAAATAATCCTACAGTAAAAAGAGCATAGCCATTGGTTAATATGCAGCTTCTCCCTGTCCTGGGGAGCCTGCTGGCTTATGCTGGTAAACACAATGGTATTACATGATTGTCCTTCCCCTAGAGCCATTAAACGTCATGCATGTCCCATTTACCAGGGGGCTATTTATTGTGCTCTTAATATAAAAGGCTCCATCAGGGATTTAGATTTTTAGAAATGGAGGGGGTTTAATTTACATTCCAGCAATATAAGAAGAATCCAAAAGCTGCTAAACATTCACACTAATATGTACTACATTGGTCCTATGGGTAGTTTGGAAATTGGTGTTGGTTATATTCTGTCTCGTCAACTAAATGCTAAGAGAAGGGAGAGTGAGAATCAGTTGGGATGCATTTGGTTACAGGTGCAGAGAACACCCTTCCAAGTAGCCTGTATAATAAAAATGCATCATGTCATTGAACACAAAGTCACTAGTTGGTAGACTGCTAGGATTGGTCAATTCAGTAGCTCAAAGATGACATCATAGAGCTAGGTTCCTTCCACCTTTTTGCTCTACTGTCATCATAATGTCAGGTTGGCTCCCTTTGTGATTACTTAGGGTCCTCCTACTCCACCATCTTCCCCACCCATCCCTCCCCTTGCAAAATGGCTTTCACTGACCCTAGTGTAGTTTTGAGATATGACAGTGTCCAGCAGAAGAAGAGGCAGTCTCTTTCCATGTGTCTCTCCTTTAGGAGGAGGAGCCCTTCCCTTGAGATCCCCCCGGGGAGCTTCCACCATGTCTCCTTGACCAGAATCCTTCATATTGCTGTACCTAAAGTTAATCCCTGGCAGGAGGATGGCATTGTTGGGATTGACAGAGGCAAATTAGAATTCACCCTGGACTTGAGATCGATCCATCAGTTTTCCTGAGGGGAACAAAATCATCAAGTTCAGAGTTTTGTTATCAAGGAAGAAGGGGAAGAACGGATGTGGGTGGTTAACCAGTAATAGCATCCAAAAATGTTCTTCACTGAGACAGTCATTGAATGTCTCCTCGAAGGGTAAATTTAGCAATATTTAAACACTGAGTTCCCACACTATGATGTTATAGGATTTGGTAGGAGGAAAGGAGGCATGCTATAGAGAAAGATTTCTAACATGTACCAAATTTCAGACCTTAGAACAGAGTGCGGAGAGGGCAAGACACAGGAGAATGAGTGAGTGGGGGGCAAGAGGCAGTTTGGGGTTCATGGGCTCCACTTGTTCCTACCTCCAGCCGTAGAGTGTAGGCAGATCTCTGTGGGAAGCAGTCTCTGCCTCGGAGCCACATCTTGAAGATCTCAAGGGACAGGACTGATCTCGGCAGGACGGGTCTGGCCAGGTGACCTCCAAGGTCTTGTTCACTTTCAGATATTTCTAGCATTCAGTCTTTTCATAGGAGGCAGACAGCAGTCACACCACTGCCTCTCTTCATAGCAGACCAAACTACTGTGCTGACTTTTTATTTGAAGTCTCCCCTTTCACTGAGGAGGCAGCAGGATCTAGAAAAGAGATACTATCAGAGCAGGGCACTGGAGACCTAGGTTATATTCCTGCCTCCGCTGGGGATTTACTTTGTAGCCGAGGTAAGTCACTTAACCTCACCATGCTGCTTTCTAGTGTGGGCAACTCGATTTCATGCCATTGACAGCTTTTTCCTCTTTCTGACATTTTAGATATCTCAGTCCAGGGTTGCCTTACTGGGGGCTGGGCACGATGCAGTGTCTTCCTCCCATTAGGATCCTTTTCAGGAACCATGCTAATAAAATGGCAAGACACAGTTCTGAGGAGCACCTTTGCATTCATGCCCACCTCTGTGGAAGGCTGTCATTAATGGATAACAATTAGCACTACTTAGGCACCTGCTGTATGCCAGGACTTGGGCCCTGGCTCATCAGTTCTTAGACTTCTGGAACATTTCCTGGGTCAGCCAAATCCAACTTCTGTGTTTACCTGTCGTATGATTTTCTTTCTCAAAAAAAAAAATTCTACTTATATTTAAGCACCCATTCATTAAACCACTGAGTGAGTGCATTTAGCAAGAGTCTGGGTCAGGGACATGCATGCTATTTATTTTTTTTAAACACACTTAATTTCACTCTTAATTCTTCAACTGAGGGAACGTGGACAGCTGGCAGTGCTGTGAGCATGTATGGAGGGAACTCCAGGGAACTCGGGCCCACTCACTAAAGGGGAGCTGCAGTTCCTTCTGTCAGTGCTGCTCAGACTTCAGTGAGCATAAGAATTCCCTGAGGGGTTTGCGAAACACTGGGTCCCACCTGAAGAGACGCCTAGGTCCCCATCTGCAGACACTCCTGGCCTCTCCCCCCACTTACACATGTTTCTGGGTGCCACTCGCAAACATTGTGACCCTGTAGATTAGGGGTGAGGCTCATGTGCATTCTCACAGCTCCCCCAAGTGATTCTGAAGCAGAACATCTGTGGATCCCGGTTTGGGAAACAGCAGTCTTGCTGATGTACTGAATGTCGGCTCCCTGGAAGCAATGTGGAAGATCGTTGACAGAAAACTGCACTGGGACACACTGGCTGACTAGGAGCTCTAGAGAGTTGGTTACTGATGCCAGCAGCAAAGGGAACAGAGCTGAGTCAACTTGCCCCCATTGAGCTTTCCTCTGGAAGAAACTGTTGGAGTCGACATGTGGAGAAAGTGTAGGGAAAGATGGTAGAATGGAGTCTACTACCACTCCCAGGTCCACACTGGGTGCCCAGGGATAAGAACCTTTGAGGGGAGGTGGGTGGGTGGGTGGAAGTCCGAGCCCATGGCCAACCAAGCCTGGCCCAGAAAGCAAAGGTTATCAGCAGTCTGATCTCTGGTAGGCTCTCTTCTTTGGTACCACACTGGGGTCACTCTGTGGTGAACTTCTATCATTTTCCACTCTCTACTCTTCCACCCCCAGTCAATATGCCTTTGGATAATTTGGTGATCTTATCTATAAAATGAAGAAAATTAGATTTTTGCATGAGATTGATGTGTCAATGCAGTCATCACACACACACATACACACACACACACCCCCACACACAGACACATCCCCTTCACATAGAATGAATGTGTCCTAAGCACTCTTCCCAGGCTGTGGGTTCCTTGAAAGCAGGAACAGAGGCATGCCACAAATACCCACAAAAGAAGGAACCTTGCCCGTTGCCAGAGACATAGAGATGATGAAGCCATGCCCCTGCTGTAAAATACCTCCCATCTTACATAGGGGAGCACTGAGATAAATTTGTAAGGGTAATGGAATGAGATTAATGCTCATACTAATAGAGCTTTATGCAGACCATTCTGGTGTGATGGGGAGCATGGGGCCAGGCTTGGAGGGGTCAGGAAAGCCTGAAGGGAGAGCCTGGAATAAATAAAGGAGGTGACCCCAGGCACAGAGGAAGGCCAGAGGAAGGTGGTGCCAGGCAGAAGGAGAGCTGGGAGCTGAGAGACAGTGTAGGGGTGCAGCTGGAACATGGCGGGCTTCAGATACAAAAGGTTTGTTTTTGAGATGACTGGGATTTCCTTCTCAGATAGATCATAAGTGTCCCTTGGATTCCATTATTTAGAAAATACTTTATTTCATAGACATAGTGTTTCCTTGGGAGTTGACCAATTGCAAATTCGTGAGGAAGACAAAGAATGTTAGAGTTCTGTTCCATTTCCACTCATGTGTGAGTCGCCTCCCCCTATCCTTTGAAGTTGGCAGTAGTCCTGGTTACTGCCACAGAAGGGAATGAAGAACCTTCTCTGAGTCTTGAGAAATAGCGAAACTGTTACTGGCAAGTGCCTCTTTGTAAAAGGGAGAAAATAGATCCTACACATTAACTCGGAAAGCTGGTGAAGTCTCCTAACTTATTTCAAGCAGATTTGGACTGAATCAGAAACACAGCAGGCTGGTGGGTGGAGCTCTAAATTTACACCTTCATCTCATCATTAAGTTCGGGTAGAGGTTTCATTAGCGTGAGGTGCTATGTAAATTGGAAGTTGCATCTGAGTAAATAGTACCCCCTCCCCCCCCAATTAGTATATACTCTGTGGTGAATAGTGGGATTCTGAGAGGCAGGAGTTTTATTTATAAATGGCAGGCTACATTATATTTAAATTCTGGGAAGTGCCAAGGGACCCAGGCTTAAAGCAATCTAGTAGCTTCTATTTGTGCCCAGGAGAGTCAAGCACTGCTGAAATCGTATGTGGCGAATTGCTCGGAGCTCTTGAGGGCACCGTATACACACGCGGTGTTCTGGCCAGATTTCCAGCTCCCTTGGTTTGATAAATATCGATGGTTGAAGTCATGGTCTAATTAGACACTGTTTGTGGGTGGACAAAGCTGTAGGAAGCCAGCTCTAATGACTGAGCTACACTGTGTTATTTACTTAGTGTATAATTGTACCTGCGGCTCCACGAGGTGTGTCCGAGGCTACTAGTGAAATGAAGCAGAGACAGGACCAGGAGTCCAGGACTTAGGGACCTCCATCTAGGACCCTTTCTTAGCAGACTTCTTATTTTTTTCAATGTTATTTATTGTGAAGATAATATATTATTAAAGGAGTTAAAAAAAGAAACACGTAATCTCCCTACCTCAAGAACTTTAAATAAATCAAATAATTGAGATTTATTTAAATCAATTGAATAAATTTAGATGTATTTAAATTAATCCAATTATTTAAATGTATTTAAATAAATTAAATAAATTAAAAATCGCAACATTTGAAATACAGTTACAGTCCTAATGGCATATAATTTTGTGTTCCGCTTCTTAATTAATATAATATCCAGATCACTTCCCCTTATAGTTACGTGTTTTTCGTAATTACTTTTATGACAGCTTACCAGAGCTCTCGTTGATACTAAGCATTCCTTTCATTTCGGGCACTTAGGTCATTTTGAAATTTTTAACATTGACATATAACGTTGGTATTAACATGTTGACTTTTTCAAGTTGAACTAGTCCCTTGCTGGTTCCCCAGGAAGGCGTTCCCAGCCCAAAAGGGGGAATCCCAGCCCAGCACTGGTGTTTTGTACTCTGGCCCAGGCAGGTTGCTAAGGAAAGCTTTGGCCCTGGCTGGCTGGGGGATAGTGTTCCCTGGAATGTAATAAACATGAAGTCTAGACCCTGGGGAGGATGCTGCAGCCTTTAACACCTGAGCTGAGAAAGCCTTCCTCCCCTTGCTCAGGGTCTCTTTTGCAGAAGAAAGCTACAAGCTGACCAAAGGCCACCACGAGGGACCCTTTCTGGCTTTTTAAATTTAAATTTTATTTTATTTTAATAGGCTATATGCAAACAATGAATTATGGAACACTACATCAAAAACTAATGATGTACTGTATGGTGGCTAACAACATAATAACATGCACCGTCCCCGACAATTCATTCATTCATCCATTCATTCATTCATTCTATACCCATTGTGGGGCTTAAACTCATGACCCTGAGATAAAGAGTTGCCGGCTCTACCGACTGAGGCAGCCAGGCACCCCTCCTTTCTGGCTTCTTTAGTTCCTCTTTAGTTCTTGAACTCTGAGTTATCAGAGTAACAATATGCCTCGATCCTTATTCAGGGAAGCCTGGTGTGCCCACTGAATATGTGGGCTTCGTCAAGTCTCTGCAGTGTCCTAATCTGGAGGAATTCAGGAAAACTGGATGGCAAGGGCGGAAGGGAGGCTTTTGGGGTCACTTTTTCAATATCTTCTCCCAGGTTGCAAGTTGAACCCCGCATTATTTCAGCTCAGATTTCACATTTGCCAGCGGGCTTAACCCTAAGCCCCTTCTAACTTTGCCTGACTCTTGCTGCTGCTTATAACACGATACTAAATGATTGTCCATTAGTATTTGAGCCCCACCCCAACCAAGTGAGATGTTCTGGACTCTCAGTTGTCAGCAAGAGCTTACAAAGAGCAAAGCTAAGCTGCACAGACACCTTCCCACAAGCAAGGGCAGACCACCTTTCTAAATTCAGAAGAAACCATCTCTAAATTTCTTATGCCCAGCTCCCAGCTCACTGCTCCTGGCCACACAGTGCCATATGCTGGAGGTGGAAGGAGCTGTCCTAGGTAACAGAGCTAAAATACACCAGTCTGACTTCCGGCTCCCCTCTACGTGGGGTCCCTGGCTGTAGGACATCCCGGGTCTTAGCAGAGAGGGCAAGCAGGCAGGTGCATCCTCAGTTGGTTTCAATGAACCGTGTACTGCCCCTCTGGCGGCTGACACCTCACCCTGCTTCAGGGGAAAAGGAGCACGTGCTTTTGCCGCCTTTGACCGAGGCGGTGAAGCTGCAGCCCGAGTAGCACTGGGGGAAATAATGGGACTCACACTGACTCCTAATGAACTATTGCAGAGTAAGCCCCCTACTAATTAATGCACATTAAAGCTCTTCTATCTCCCCATTAAGCCGATGGGGCTTATTCTTGTTTACATTTTCTTTGATAGTAAGGTTCTCTTTCAACTGATGGTCAGAGCTCAGAGTAGGGAGAGAAGAGAGAAACCAGGCTGAACAGAGATGCTTCTGAGAGCTCCTTGGAGCCTGCAGGCTCCAGAGCTCCTGGGATAGGACAGCCCCAGGAGAAGAGGCAAGGCAAGATGCATTTAATTTCTTGATTAAAATGAATTAAACGCCCACAATTTTGATGTGTGATCAAATCATATTTGAAATATAGTGGGCCAAATGTATTTGTAATGAACTGCTGTGCAGATAATGGAAAATCATTTCAATAAAACTCTCATCCATACTAAGACCTAATCAAGGGACAGCCTGTTTGAGATTGGATCACAGAGAAATGTGTAATTCTGCCCCTGCAGGAATAGATTTATTCCATCTGTGTGATCAGTGTATTATGAAGCTCAGGTCATGCTGAAGTTAAAGTCCACCTTCTGGATTTCTCCAGCACCTTCTAGTTTCCCTGGGAGCAGCAGTTTTTAGAGTGTGATTTTCATGCTTTTCTCGTAATTTTTACTTTTCCCAGAATTTGGTCTTCTGTTCCTTGAAACTATGCCAGTTTTAAGGTCGGTACCCTAGAAAGTGGGAGCTAGCTACCTCCCTACCCCTGGAAGTTCCCTATAGTACTGTTCCCTAGAATGAATGGTTTCAGTCTTACCCAGAGTTTTGCTGTGGAGGGCTTTGTCCTGAATCACTGCAGGCTGCTAATTTTCCTTCGTGATGCTTTACCGATGATAAATGTTCATTTTATTTTTTAAAATTTATTTCATTTTATTTTTTCAGTGTTCCAAGATTCATTATTTATGCCCCACACCCAGTGCTCCATGCAATACGTGCCCTCAGTACCCACCACCAGGCTCACCCATCCCCCACCCCTCCCCTCCAAGACCGTCAGTTTGTTTCTGAGTCCAAAGTCTCTCATGTTTCGTCTCCCTCCCCAATTTACCCCACTTCCCATTGCCTTTCCTTCCCCTACTGTCGTTTATATTACTCCTTATGCTCCACAAGTAAGTGAAACCATGATACTTGACTTTCTCAGCTTGGCTCATTTCACTCAGGCACTTTGTTGTTTTGTTATACATTTCTTATTCTATGCCCCTTGGTTTCCTCACATGGATGATTGGGATCATAGCAGCTCCATTCTCCTTCCCAAAGAGGTTGACAGCCAAAATGGGCACATGGTGCCTGGAAAGGCTTATATAAACTGCAAAAAACTGCCAGATAGCCTCGATCTCTGGTATTATGGCATTGTCTCTGGGGGTCTTCTTTTTCTGACTAGGTTATATGGTTTTTATGGACAGGAGCTATCTGTCTCATCCCCCAAACTATTTCCTGGCACAAGCCAATGCTCAGCAGAGATTTCTTGACCAACTAGCTGGACAGAACTGCAAGTGAGTTGTATAGATGGTTCTGGAGACCAGCCAGGGCCACATGCCTGCCTTGTCACCAGGATGATGGGCTGTGGACACACTCAAACCAGTGGTGACCACTGACTTGACATCTTCTGATTGTTATATTCTGCTGAGAGAAATGGATAAATAGTTAAAGTGTTAAAATGAGCCTTATAATCAGGTCAGTGGAATTGTAAAAGATATCTCTTTTGACATGTTCTGATTTCCTTTTCCTTTTCTTTTTACCCGCCTCCTAAAATCTGTCCTTTCTTATAAAGAGACTGATCCCTGATTTGGCATATGGTGTAGCTTGGACAAATTGCGTGAGAAGAGATCTCTTTTTGTTAGTTTGCTGGGAAGCTATCTTATTATGGGGACTGAAATGACTGGAGAGGCCCAAGCTCTTCTAATTAGGCAAAGGACAAAAAATATCAGTCCATTAAAATATGCAAATGGGCATTTTGTTTGCTTGTAGAGGTGGGTCTCTGCAAACTTTCAGGGGATTTCTCATTTGAGGATGCAGGCTGATCTCAAGCATGCACTCTTTGGGGTATTTGGGCATCTTTGGTGATTATTGAATTTATTTATTTATTTATTTTTACCTTTATTGATTTTTATGACAAAATGTTATGTGACCTTTGTAACAAAATTCAAAGTGTATACAGTAAAATTATATTATATTCATTCCTCCTGGGGCAACTCAATTGGCTCCAGTATCCCCTTCCCATCTCAGAGGTCACGGCTATTAACTAGTGGTGTGGTGCCAACTAGCAGACTATTTCATCTGTGTGCTTAGCCAAACTCATATGCAGGTACACAGATTTTATTTTACAAAAGTGAGATGATAAAATTTTATTTTACAAAAATAAAAATAACATTGTTCTGCAGCATTTTGCACAGTGGGTATTTCTCGTCAGAAGGTATAGATCTATTTCATTATTTTCAATAGTTGCATTTATTCTGTTGTTTGATGTAACCCATAATCAAACTCTTTGGTGATATACCAAGATTTCTTCATTTACTGGTAAACATTTAGGTCGCACCCTACCCCTGCTTCTAAATACACGCACTTCCTTTTGCTGTTGCAGACCAGCAGGGAGATGCCTCTCATGTGGCTGTGTGCCTTGGGTGTCTCTTGCTCAGAGGTCACTTTTCTGATGGAGAAGTGGTGCTTCCTCCCTGTGAGTAAGTGGCTGGAAATCATTCTGGGCTGTTCATGTCCTGTTCCCTGTCCCAAGAGGAGCAGAGCTCAGATTGCAAAATGGTTGTCCTGTCCACTGATGCCCTGTTTCTCTGTCCTCATTCATTCTCTTGTCTACCAGAATCATCCTGGCATGGTGCCTGTAACCCTTTGCCATGGCCATCAGAAGATGTATTTGGTCATTAGCGTAAGTTGGTTGGAATAGACTTCTCGTGGGGACAGGCCCTTGATGGGACGGTCTCTTTGCCTTGGGGACTGGATAGGAAGGTGTCCACTCTATGATCCCACAGCGGTAAGGCTGGAGGCCTGCAGGGCTGACTGGGTGAACATCCCCTTCCCCTCTCACCATCCCTGGTATGTCAAGAGCCTCCAGATGGGCTCTCAGTGGCCAAATTCTAGGACCTTTTTGGATTGCACTGAGACCAGCCTTTATCCTTATCCTGGAGTTGGTCTCTGTCAGGCACAGTGAACCAGGGATGGAGGGCATGAGCGGCTCCGCACCAATCAGTCAGGGGGTAAAGGAAAAGAATCAGCTTGTTACATCAGAAGACAGTGAAGGGGAGACCCCTGTTAGACAAGTCAGTGGTCAGAGAAAGCACATGTCCGCTGAGGGAAGAGGACAAGGAGCCAGCCCAAGGTGTACTCAGCAGAGCCTGTCCCAAGAATGGTGACACGGGGCCTCAGGCAGGGAGGTCCTCTGGCTGGAAAGAAGGGACAGCTCTGGGAACTGCAGCAGGGCAGTGATGGACAGTGTGTGAGGGGACAGAACAGGAGAGGACCTGCAAAGGGGGCCAGATACCCCCTGGGGAGTGCCAACATGCACGGACTGTTGGGGTCCCAGGTGCACGTCCGTGCCTTAACAGATTGTCAGGTATTGAACTTCTTCTAGGACAAAACTACCTCATTTGGGGGATCTTGGGTGTGGAGGCACTCTGAGGCACGAGTGCTCTGGTGGGACTGGTCAGAGTGCCATCAGGGATGGGGACAGGGCAGGCAGCATGGGGCTGGGCCATGAGGGAGGGCACGGGGCCTTGCAGACGCTGGGAAGGGCATAGTTTCTGGCAGTGGGAGCACTGCACTGATGTTCAGAGGCTTGGAGCAGGGACAGAGGTGGGGAACAGCAGAGAGGGGCACTTGGAGTGGAGATGTGTGAAGGTGGAAGAGCAGGGAGACCCGAAGGCTGGGATGTGCACCTGTTTCTGCAGGACAGGAGGTGGAGCAAGCTGTTTCATTCCGAGCTGGTCTGGGAGTGAGTAGAGGCCTTTGCCTTGTTCGTGTGTGCTTGTGGCCATAGGGTTTGGCAGCTCATTTCACTCCATCAGGACTGAGAGGGCTGGCAGTCTAGCCAGGACCCTAGAGCTGCAAACAGTCAGGCCCGGGAGGTCTCCAGCTTCAGTGCCTAGCCGGGGAAGGCCCTCACAGAGCAGAGGCTTGGTAGGACTGCCAAAGGGGAGCCTGCTGGCCAAGGTTCCCCCAGAGGACCTGGGGTGGGAGGGATACTCTGTAAAGCCTCCAGCAATGCCCTTGCTGTAGCCAGAGAACTGCTCTCAGGGCAAAGAGGCAGAAGCAAAAAGAACTGGCAATCTGATCTGTGTTCTGTGTTGGGCTCTCTATCATCTCAGGACTCACAGGAAGGGAATGGTAACACTTGGGTTCTGAGAAGTCTGCCCCATTATACCCATATGCACCTCCTTCCCCAAACCTTCCCTTCCTTAGAACTACAGATGACTTCAAGGTGTCTGCTGACAGGAAGTACCTACCACTCATGGTCAGCAGTATGGCAGCATAGTGGAGAAGGCACAGGTAGAAAGGCAGACCAAATCATAGTCTGGATTATGATGCCAGGATTCCAATGCTTGTGGCCTTGGGGAAGTTACTGGAGATCTCTGGGCCTCATTTCTTCAGCTGTAAAATGGCGGCAACAATACATAGGCTTGCAACACTGATTAAAGTTGATGATGTCAATAAAGTCTCAAGGTGCACAGTTCTCTTCTCCCTCCGGAATTCCTTCCCCTACTTTATCCTTCCAAATGAAAATTTTAAAATAGGCCTGTTTTCCCAGTAGACTCAGTGAGACTCAATAAATCCTAGAGGAAGGTACCAAGGGAGGTTGCAGAATATGTTTACCCAGAGAGCTTAAACAATGAAGCCTTCTGGAGTGGCTTGGGGTCAGGTTCAAGGCTGACGGTGAGGCCCTTGCACCTGAGGGTGAGTGCTGTCCTCACACCTGCCCCTTACACCCCAGGGTAGCACAGTGGCCAGCATGGTTGAGCACTGCTCCCAAGTTCAGCTTCTCATCTTTGAATTCCCTGGGGGTCCTGATTCTGAAGAGCAGAAAAAGCTAAGCGTGTGAGGGTTCCCCCTCCTTTAATTTTAGCAGCAGCGACTGACTTCGTGCTGACACAGATTGGAGGAGTTGCCATGGGGACCAGAATCTGTGCCCAGCTTGGCTCTGGAGCTGGGAAGGCATAGTGGGGCTTCTCTGCGGAAGGTGGAGGATTTCTACTTTATAGAGGCGCCTGGAGGGAAAGGGAGCCATGAGCCTCTTCCTTGGCTATTGTAGCCGCATCAGCCAAAGGTGACCCAAAGGGAACTGAGTATGGAAGGTCACCATCTCCTGGCAATTTCCCACTCTGTGCCTTCGGGCCTGGCCAGCTACACTGGGAAGCATGGGACCCTCACCCATCACCTGGAGCTGCCCAGCTTCCTCCTACACTCTCGTCCTGGAGCTTGGTGAGGAAGAGGATGAACTGCCCATAGGGGTCCATGGTCCTTTGTGCAGAATGCTTGGGGCCAGTTGTGTTTTGGAATTCAGAGTTCTGGGTGTTTCAAAAGGGGGTGTGACACATATGTGTGTACTGTGTGACTCTGTCAGTAGGATTCCAGGAAGGGCCTGGGAATCAAACTCATGGGTGTTTCTGGGGAAAAGCACAAGAATGTGCACACACATAAAGATTATAAATAACCTCCTGTCGGTTAAGGGCAGATCTCGCTGCCAGGGATTATGAAAAAGCTCCTGGCATTTTGAGCTTTTTGGACTTGGGAGTTGTAGATAAAGGGTTGTACTTCACAGTCATTTCTACTTTGTTGGCAGTTTTGCATTTGTCCTCCTGTTTTATTCTCCTGCAGCCCTGGCTATTACTACATCTCTTTAATTGGTGGTAAAAGTGGGTCTCTAGATGAGGGACTTCGAGGAGGATAGCAAGCGAGAGTGGTGTCGGGGCTCAAACTGGGATGTGTCCAAATTCCAGTTTCTTTCAATGACACTGGGTTTTATGGAGTTTGGAAAAAGTGGTTTGCTTCCAAATAATAATAATGGCGATGATGACAACCAGGATCTTGGAATGACCATTTCTGGAACATTGTGCTGGGCATTGTGCTAAGTGCTTCTCTGTGAAGCCGTCAAGCAGCCCACAGCTACCTGACACCATGATCAGGCCCACGTCATGTATGATGATGCAGCGTGTGCTGATGACAGGACTTGCCTAAGGGACACAGCTGGCACATCCCCCTACAACTGCCAGGACAAACTTCTCAGCTGGTGTTCATGCTGTTCCCTTTCCCTGTGCAAGGTGGGCTGAATGGTGTTCTTCCCGAATTCGTACGTTGAGGTCCTAACCCCCGATGTAGCTGAGTTGAAGATGAGGACTTTAAGGAGGTGATTAAGGTCAAATGAGGTCATTAGGGTGGAACCCTGATCTGGTGTCCTCATAGGAGAGGAATAGACACCCGAGGGCTCTCCCACTCTCTCTGCCACGTGAGACACAGGGAGAAGGCAGCCATCTACAAGCTAGGAAGAGGGCCTGCACCAGAGCCTGACTCCTGCAGGAACCTTGATTTTGAACTTTCCACCTTCCAGAACTATGACAAATTTTTGTTTTTAAGCCAGCCAGGCTATGAGCTTTTGTTATAGCAGCCTGAGCAGACTAAGACACCCTGAATTCCTCTCCCTCAAACCAGTGTGTAAGCCCTTCTCCTGAGACCCAGGTCAAGGCATCCCCCAACAGGAATGCTCCAACTTCTAAGCCCTTGTCCATCTGTGTTGTGTTAAAAAGAACACTGGCCTAATTGCCAAAAGGTGCAAGTAACTCACATGTCCATCAACAATGAATGGATAAACAGGATGTGTTCTGTCCATACTATGGGCTAGTATTCTGCCTTAGAAATGAAGGACATTCTGACACAGGGCCCCACATGGGTGATCCTCAAAGACATTATGTTAGGTGTTTGAGCCCTTGACCTGTGGTTGGTCCAAACTGAGATACACCGTGAGTGTAAAATAACACATGAGATCTCAAACCCAGATTGAAAGACAAAACATGTAAAATATCTCAGGAATAACTTTTTATAGGCTACGTGTTGAAATGATAATTAGATACATTTGGTTAAATATATTATTAAAATTAGGGGCACCTGGGTGGCTCAGTCAGTTAAGCGTCTGCCTTTGGCTCAGGTCATGATCCCAGGGTCCTGGGACTGGGCCTCACGGTGTCAGGCTCCCTGCTTAGCAGGAAGTCAGCTTCTCCCTCTGCCTCTACTCCTCACCCCATTGTTCTCTCTCTTGCTCTCTCTCTCAAACAAATAAAGATCTTTTAAAAAATTAAATTAATTTAACTTTCTTGGGGCACCTGGGTGGCTCAGTGAGTTAAACATCCAGCTCTTGATTTCAGCTCAGGTCATGCTCTTAGTGTCATGGTATCAAGCCCTGTGTTGGGCTCCACAATCAGCATGGAGTCTGCTTGTCCCTCTCCCTCCACTCCTCTCCCCGACTCTTCATCTATCTCCAAAATAAATAAATAAATAAAATCTTAAAAAATAAGATTAACTTTCTTAAGAAATTTTTTTATTGTGCCTACTAGAAAGTTTAAATTTATGTATGTGAAATGTAAATTTCAATAATAGATGTGAAGAACACTTACAGAGATGGCTCACATTTGTGGCTGGCATTGTATTTGAGCAGATGGTGTTTTTCTAGGTGTAAGTAGCTAAGCTGGGTGCAGACCCAGTGTGGTCAGGGATAGAGAGAAGGCCAGTGTAGGGGAATGCAGTGAGGGAGGGCAGGGGAGGGGCAGAGACTCAAGATTTGAGCAGAGACATAAACTTGGGGTTGATGTTCGTCAGTTTGAGCTGCCGTAACAGACTTAGTGGCTTACATAATAGAAATTTGTTTTCTTGTGGTTCCAGGGACTAGAAGTCCAAGACTATGGTAGCAACAGATTTAGTTTCTCCTGATGCCTCTCCTTGGCTCACAGATGGTCTCCTTCTTGCTATGTCCTCACGGGGCCTTTGCTGTGTGCATGCATCCCTGGTCTCTCTCTCTTTTTAAAGATTTTATTTATTTATTTGACAGAGAGAAACACAGCTAGAGAGGGAACACAAGCAGGGGGAGTGAGAGAGGGAGAAGCAGGCTTCCCGCCGAGCAGGGAGCCAGATGTGAGGCTCGGTCCCAGGACTCAGGGATCATGACCTGAGCGGAAGGCAGTCACTTAACCAACTGAGCCACCCAGGTGCCCCCTGGTGTCTCTTTTAAGGACACTGGCCATACCGGATTAGGGCCCACCCTTATCATGTGATTTAACCTTAATTACCTCTTAAAGATCCTACCTCCACATACAGTCATATTGGGGGTCAGGGCTTCAGTAAATTTCAGTGGGGGACACGCAGTTCAGTTCATAACACAGACTTAACAGCCACGTTTGTTTTTTTTTTCTGCCCAGCTAGCATGAGGGAGGTTTTCTTTTGGATAGGACTTTTCCTCGCTCTTCTTCCTGTCCTCGGCTTGGGCACAAGGTCAGCAATGTGTGGCCCCAAATTTGTAGCTTCAGCTGTGGGCCCCAGACATCACCCACAGAACCTTCTAGGATGTTCTCTGTGGTCTTCCTGAGACCTCCTGTATGCTGGCCCTCAAAGTCCGGGACCCCATTTAACCCTCTCAGCCACCCTGAGGATGGGCCACGATGCCCCATGCTTTCCAGGAGGTGCTTAAAGAAATGCAGTGATGTGCTTGGGTACAGGTGGAAGAAGCCAACCTGAGGCCTGTCAGACCCTGAGCCCCTACTCTGACCATTGTATGTTGCTACTTAGGTTTCCCAACAGCTGGATACAGCTTTCTGGTTTTTCAAGGAACGTGTGAGTTAGACTATTACTTGTAAAGAACAGGACTTCTCATCTCTCTGGCCTGGTAGTCAAGGTTGCAGCGGGTAAGTGAACATTCTTTCACCCATCTACCTGTGGGCAGTGAACACCTGTGCTCACCGAGGCCCTGGGTCCTGCTGGACTTTGCTGAACTCTTTCTTACTATCCCCTCTGGCTCTTCCTGGGTGCCTGCCCTGTGTTTTGGGCACTTGACTATCATTATTGTGTTTTAGCTTTGATATATGGCTTAGAAGTGAATCTCAGAGAGATGAAGAGGCAAAGTATATGGCTAGCGAGACTCGCCCTGTCATGGCTCTAAGCCCAGCCTGTGTGCCCTCTCCAGTGTCCTGTGAGTGATGGTGCGGATGTCAGGCCAGTGACCTGACAGTCAGGATGCGTGCATTCAAGTCACCTTTTACAAAAAAAATTAGACGTTTAAAAATTTTAGTAAAACGGAAATAACATGAAATTTGCCATCCTAATCATTTTTAAGTGTGCAGTTCAGTGGTGGTAAGTAGGTTCTCATTGCTGTGCAATCCTCAGCACCATCCGTCTCCAGAACTCTTTCATCTTACAAAACAAACTCTGTCCCCATTAAACACTAACTCCCCATTTCCTCTTGCCCAGCCCCTGGCAGTCCCATGTCTCCACGTATCTGACCACCCCAGGTACTGCATTCAGTGGAATTATACAGTGTCTGCTTGTAACTGGCTTCTTTTACTCAGGTTCATCCACACTGTAGCATGTGTCAGAATGACCTTCCTTTTTAAAACTGGATAATACTCCATTGCATGGATATATAGTATTTTGTTTATCCATCTGTCTGATGATGGACAGGTGGGTTGCTTCCACCCTTTGGTTACTGTGAACAGTGCTTCTAGGAACACAGGTATGAAACATCTCTTGGATATCAGTCACTTTGTTAATCGGCATGCTGGGAACAATAGCACCTGCTCTAGCCACCTCCCAGGATTTTCAGAAGGATAAAGTTTTGGATGTGTGATGTGTGTGTGATGCCTTGTGAAGTGTGAGTCACTGTCTAATGTCAGGGTGGGGTCATTATATTCCTTTCTGTCTTCTGCCTTGACGGAGAAGCATTAGCTTTCACCAAGAAGAAAAATACTAGGAATATTTTTCTTAATCCCAACCGTGGGAGAACTTCATTTGGCAGAAGAAGAAACTGACCTAGACCTGAGCTAGAGAGCAGCTTCAAGGGCAAGTTTTTTGTTTGTGCCCAGTCTCTGTTTACTTCCCGGGTCAAGCAAGGAGAACTTGGCTAGAAATTTCTAATCAAAGGACCCATGGATGGTGGACGGACCCCCCAAATTTCTTCCCAGGCTTCTCTCACTTCCACTCCCAGACATGATGGGCTACACTGTGGGCAGACTCCTTTGCAAGGCTGGGGCTGCATTGAAGTGGTCCTCCTCTCTGCCTTGCCTCAGCTTCCTAGAGCGGGACCCTTTGGAAACTCTCCTGTTCCCAGGCTCTGCTGTGAGCCCCGGGCTGCTGGCCTGCTGCCCTGCAAGAGCACTACTGTGGTTTCCACTGAACCTCTAGTGGTTTTTCCCAGTCTTCTGTCACCTGTCCTCCCTCATGCGGGGTCTCAGCAGGGTTTGTTCTCATCCTGCTCCCAGAAGACTGTTGCCTATAGATGCTCTGGTAGTTAAACTTCATTCAGGAGCAGTTCCTTATCTCCTCGCTGGGCCTGGCATGCAGCTTCTACTTGATGACTTCTCCTTGGTGGCTAGGGCCCCGAGGTGGGCTTACCCCCTGGGTAGCACATACTATCTTATCCTATTTCTGCCTATCTCTCATACTGGACTGTGAGCTCCCTGGGCAGAGGCGGTGTCCCTAGTGACCAGCGTCACTCTGGCATATAACAAGTGCTCCGAGAATGTTTGCTGATGGAATGCAGGGCTCTCCTGTTAGACTGTACTCTCCAGGGCTGGGCCTGTAATTCAATAATCACCCGCACGTCTTTCTCCATCTCCCATGTCTGGCAGAATGCCTGACACAAAACCAGGGCCCAGGAAATGATTGATTGAATAAATGAATGAATCATGAGGCAGGAAGCTCTGTCAGTTCAGGGCAGGGCTGGGCAGGGCAGTGCCGCTGGGTGGATCTTGCTGTCATATCACCAGTGTCACTAGACTTAACAGATCCTCTGTTGTATGTGACAGTGGGCCACGGCGCCATGTGGGTGCTGCCAAGGTGAGGTGGGAGAAAGGCCATAGGAGGCACAGGGACCATCTCAAGCAGGGCTTCTGCTGACTTCCGCTGGCTCTCTGGTGCCCTCCCTGCCGGGGTCCTGACTATCCCCTCCTGCTGGAGCTGACAGGGAGCAGGTTGTTGCTCTGGCCATGTGAGGATCTCAGGGGGAGGACATTTGAAAAACTATCCAGGCTCCCGTTGTCCCGAGAATAGGCAAATCTTCTTTTTGGAAGGAAACTTACCTTCCTGATCAAATGTCTGTGGCGACTAAAAGTCTAGAATTCCTAAACTCCCGTGATGTCATCCATATCTCTGTTTCAACAATTTTTATCTAACTCTCTTCTTCAGAGTAGCCAAGCAGACTGCTGTGCGTTTTCTGTGGACCTGGCTTGTTTTCTGGAATCTCCTGCCTGTCCTCCTGGTCTAGGGAACGGGCAGTAGAGCCCTGGGTCACCTGCCTCGGAGCAGCTCACCAGTGGCCACCCAGACTGCACCGTTGCCCTCAGGGCTGTTAGCTCTACTCTGGAGCTTTAGTTATTCTGGATCTCCTTGCTCAGTGCTGGTCTCTTTCTGTCTGCCGAAGACCAGCAGAACAGCCTCTTGGGAAGGGTTTCCACTTCTTAATCTATTCTCACAACCTGTGATTGAACTATGTGCAAGCCGGCATCAGACGTTAGTAGCATCTTTTAATTCTCTATTATTGATGAAAATTTTTGGTCTGGAAAGAAAAACTGGTTTGAGGATTGATTTTCATCTGTTTAATTCATCTTCAGTATCGATCAGTGCATATGTTAGAGTGAAAGACTAAATCCGGGCTGTTTCAGGTGAGCAGGAAATATTCTCACAGAGTGTGTAAGTTTGGGGGCGCTTACAGGATGACTGTCACCACAGGGCGCCTCCGACAGCTCTCTTCCATGTTTGACTGTGAAGTCTTTGTGGGTAGGCTACATCTCTGAATTACCCTTCCAGTACCCGCCGCCCAGACCCAGTAGAGAATCTGATAGGTAGTTGGCTCTCAGCCAATGTTTGTTAAGCACATTTGTTTAAACACAGCCTCAAGAGTTGATAACAGTCTTTAATTATTATTCATTAGAAGGGAATCCCAATACTCAAATTGTGCACATACGTAGGAATTCCAGAGGGACTAGGATTCTGGGAAACGTACTGGCTAACTAGTCATACAAGATGATGAATGATTGATTACTCTTCTTAGGAAAATACAGATAGGACCCTAATTTGGAGTATGCTGATCACAGTTTCCTTTAGCTTATGGTGACAACTTTAGCAAACAGTTCCTGGCACCATCTAAATATTCTGGCCTCTGATCACAAAGTCCTCCCACCCACACCCCGCCCCCACATGTTCTTGCCTGGTAGGTATGTCCCATTCTCCCTCTGCCCAGAGTCCCAGGGAGAGGGTTGGGGGAGCACAGAATTTCTTCCTTCTTCTTCCACTAGACATGAGACCTGGGGATAGAAATTCTGATTTGACTCTTGGCCCTCCCAGTGCAGGACCTGCCGTGGGCAAGTCTTAGAACCTCTCTCTGGGCCTCCAGGCCCCCTTGTGGAGTGTGGCTGTTGAGGTTGTCCTCCGGCCTCTCTGGTAGGCGTTTCTAGAATGCAAAGAGTTGGGTAGGCAAAAGGACAGTGTTGGCTGTAAGGGTAATTTGTTGTCACTGATGTCAGTTGGTGGGATATCGCAGATTTATGAGGGGGGCAGAGCCATCACAGAGGGTTCGCTGCTTCTGGGGAAAGAGTCTCAGTTCAAACAAATAATTCACAAACTGGCTTTCAGATGCACTGTGTTAAAAAACTGAGTGCTTTCTCTGTATTTGTAGTGTGTTTTTAATCTGACCTACTACATTTTTAAGGTTTTCAGAGGGAGGGAACAGATGCTATGTCTGGTCTGATTTTCTCGGCCTAATACATATATTCAGTAGACACTTAATATCGGGAAAGGAATCATGAATGAATGCCCTGTAACGTCAACAGAGAAGTGTGCGCCTGAGCAATTGCCGCCTGGACAGAGGGTGCCGGGCCTTCTCATACTTTCCTCTACAGCCCCAGCCTGACCTGGGGCCTTGTATTTGCCACTTAGAGCATTTTTAACAAAGTACCACAGATTGAGTGGCTTCAATGACTCAATGGCTTCAGAGTCTAGAAGTCCAAGATCAAAGTCATTTGTCTGAGGCCTCCCTGTTTGGCTTTTAGGTGACCCTCTCTGTGTCCTCGCATGGTCTTCCCTCTGTGTGTCTGTGTCCTAATGTCCCCCTTTTATAAGGGTATCAGTCATATTGGATCAGGGTCTATCCTAATGACTTCATTTTAACTTAATTCCCTCTTTAAAGGCTTTATCTCCAAATACAGTTACCTTCTGGGGTGCTGGGGTTTAGAACTTCAACTTAAATTTGACCTGTGGGAACACAGGTTAGCCCATAACAGGGCTCATCCTTGTCTTTTTAATATTCTTTCAGTACCTCTGAGGCCCTAGCTGCTGAACCATGAACATATGCCTAGAAAGCAGCTGGACCTACCCTCTAAATTCGCACCTGTCTCTCTGTGTTGTCCCAATCAGGGCCCAGCTATGAGAATGTGGACATGGTTTCCACAATGAACTTCTGCTCTTACCATGATCCTGTTCAGTGTATGGGGTGAACTTGAAGGAAGAGATGCTCACCCAGGCATGTAACTAAAGCCTTAGTGCTTTCTTTGATCCTTATCATAGCCATGCCTGTGTGTGCCAGAGACTGCTGAGCTTCTTGGGATGGTACCCCAATGGTGGGTCAATTCATTCACTCACTTCTGAGTCATTCTTGCCCTCCAGATGCTCAGTCTAGTGGGTTTAGTAGGAGGAATGAGAGACCGTGGGCAGAAAGCAGAGGCTCTCTTCTTGGTTCTTGGTTTGCCACTAACTTGGGAGATCTTAAGCAAGCCACCTAATTATTGACTGCCAATTCATAAAATGGGGTATTCTTTCCTCCTTGCCAGCTATGCAAGGACATTATGAGGAACACATAGAATCATGTGTATGAATGCGTTTTGTAAACCGGAAAGTGCCATATATGTGAGGAACCCCTATATTCACATCTTAACTGGTTTGATTTCCTGTTTTTTCTTCCCTTTGGGGTCTAGTAGTTGTGCTGCCATGTTTTGGGAGGGGACTAGCTGTGTCATTAGTCTGCTCACTTATTACCCATTTTTTTAAACTGTCACTACCAGCATCCCAACTTGCCCCTCTCTGATTCTCTTACCCCACCCAGAAATAGGTCCTACATCCTCAGAGTTATTGATTACACATATGTGAAATGTGGCAGACACATTTCTTTAGCATCATGGAGGAAATATGCTTTCTCCATTTCTTGGAAATTCATGGGACACACTGATGCGTTAATGCTTTGGGAAGTTCTGTAGTAAAGAAACCTTGATCCCAGAACTCCACTCCTCACCTTTATTTTGTTTGCTTATGAATACTCCCTGGAACACTGTTTGGTAAATGTCAATGAGCTGATGGCACTTTAGCTGGACTTGCCTTTCCATTCATGTTTAGGGCCAGGGAAGGTGGCTCTTGGGATTTGGGGCTCTGGCTTGTACATGTACCCATTAAGGGAGTCATAAGCAGAAGTGGAGGAGAAAGAATGATAAATTTAGCCATCGGACCTGAGCCCTGAGCTTCTGTCCATCAATACCAGCCCTACACAAGACTCCAGGGAGGGCCTTTAGGAGAGATGCTGCAGGTGAAGTCTAGGACAGATGGAAGAGTTGGCTTCCACCAGTGGGAGTTGGGGATAATGGGGCTTGCTTATTCTGCTTCCGAGAGAGAAGGAACCCTGAGCACCTATCAAGGCTGAGGGGCCAAGCAGGGTCCTGCCACATGTTGATTTCTCAGCCAGGTCTTTCAGGGGAGAAGAACAAGCTCACCTCAAGAAAGTCAGTGGGGCCTCTACTCTTTATCCCATTAAGGAGGAACCCTAGAGCCATTTTTATTCCTAAGGTGCCACAGTTGGGGCAAAGACTGTGAGGTGAACGTGGCAACCACTACACTATAGAAACTAGCCAGTGGCTAAGACTGTGACATTGGTTTCAGACCTGCTGATGGAGGAGAGGAGGCCAACATGAACGGCTGGGTGATTGCTCTTTGAAGTCAGCCAGTTAGGGTCACCAAGTGCAGGTTAAACATGGAGCAGTGGGTTAACTGTTCCACTGAAAAGTGGCAGCCTAAGAAGGGGTGGCGGATGAGAGATTATAGGCTTAGAAGGGAGTGAGTGTACATGTAGGCATTAACTGCCTAGCAGATGCCTTTCGAAGAAGAAATCAGTTATCAGCGTGGTGGGCAGCCAGGGATCCAATGCACATAGCTGCTCCTTGCTGGCCCATGAGTGTGTGTGTTTGGGGGGGGTGACAAGGGAGCAGGGTTTCACATTAGCTGCTGATGGGAGCCCGTGGGGGTGTCAGCACCATAAGCACCAGCTGGGGCAAGGCTCAGCCACAGTCCTGGTGGGAGCTCGTGTTCCTGTAGGATTTCTGCCAACGACTTTCCAGGAATGGGGAGCTGTTCTGTGGATAGGCATGATGGGCAGTCTGTGTTCAGACAAGAAGCCCATGCTGCCGTATGTCCATCCATATGTGTGAGAGCCTGGCCGAGCCATCAAGTCAGGGCTGCTGGAGGAAGTCGTCTCCCTACAGAGGCTACTGGACAGACAACAGAAGAAGGTGCTGATCAGACAAGAAGCAGGCAGGGTAAAGAAAGAAGGCTTTCAACAGATGGCGAGGAAAAGAGGCAATAAACCATGGGAAATGTCACAAGATGTGTCTATGTCATAAACGTCAACGTCAGGCCACTAATGCCATCCGGGCAGGACAGTTCATTGCAGGGACTGTTGCTGCTTGCACCCACTCTATGCCAGGAATGCCCCTCACCCAGTCAGCAGAACAACTAGGGCCACCCCACCCACCTTCCAATGCCCCCCTTGCTGCCTCTGGGTGAGAATGGTCACCGAGGCCCCTGTTATCACCGACAGTTTGAGCTGATGGAGCCGTAAGTGCCCCTCCAGGCAGAGCAGAAGGCAGCTACAAAGGCCACAAAGAGAAGATGTGCTAGAAGAGGCTGTTCAAGTTGTGACATTTCTTCTAAATAAACAAGCTGCTGTTGATTCTGGCACTGACTCAGACCCTGGAGGCTCGAGGATGGGTAAAATCTGACTCTGGAGCTTCAAGAGCTCAGGGTCCAGCAGGAAAGCTAGACAGATAGGAGACATATGACACCTGCTCAAACTACAGGGTTAAGAGGTATAGTAATGTATCTGTTAGCATAGACACAGCTTCAGTAACAAACAGACCCTACAGGCCTGGTGACTTCACCCAATATAGCTCACTTGATGCTCATGGAGCAGTCGGAGGTGAGTATTCCTACTTGGTGCATGGCCCTTCTCCATAACCCAAGCCTGCTCCGTCTCTGCCATCTTGCCACCTGCATCCAGGTGGCTTGTAGAGAGGCACAGCCACTTCTGAAGTCTTGTCTTGGAAGTGACTTCGACTCATATTCTCTAGCTCTAGCCATATGGCCACATCTGGCTACAAGGAAAGCTGGAGGTTGGGGTCCAGGAATAAGAGGAAATGGAATGCTGGCCAACTACAGGCCATCTGTACCCTGATAAGTACAGGCCAGGGGGCGAGGCAGCCCAGCAGAGGATGGTTTTCTCACCTTGGGAAAATTTGCCCTTAAAGAAATGTCTGTTGTTGCCTGATTCACAGCTAAGATAAATAATCCTTCAGTACATAGGACATAGTGAGTAACCCACACAATATTGGAAACATTTATAATTATGTAATGTTAGTACTAAAAGGGACCTCAGGGATCATTCATTTCAACTCTTTGGATTTTAGAAGGGCACACTCATGCTCAGAGAGGAGATGACTTGGTCAAGATCACCCAGATCGCGGAGTTCTGTGCAGGTCACCACAGCAGTGGCTGGTCCGGTGTCCGGAGTTTGAGGGAATTCAGGGAAGAATGCAAGTTCAAACCACATTGCAAGTTTATTCCAGAACCTCAGACAACCACCTTAGGCCCTGGCTCTTGCCTCTGCTGGGAGAGTCAGAGCCATGTCCTCTGCAGCCAAACGACTTGGGTGCCTGCATCATCCTTCCCACACAGATGGCTACTTCCACATCCCCTGCCAGCCTCCGCCAGTGCCCTAGCATCCATGGCTCACGTGAACCGTCTCTTCCCCTGGAAGAGGAAGCACCATGCAGCTCTGTCCACACGTTCATCCTGGCCTGGGGTCTTGTCCTTTCTTTGTGATTCCACATGCCCTGTGCAGCCTCACCTGTCCCACTGACTCAAGGCTCCAAGCAGCAGGAGGTGAGGTGGAGGAACTCTTGGATCCTGCCTCTGAGAGCTGAGGGTCTAAGGTGCAGGGGGCTATAGGAAAGAGGGAATGGCAGAACAGAGTGACCAGCCTCAGACAAGAAGCAGGCTCAGTGAGACTCAGAGGAGGGCTATAATTCCCCATGGCAGACCAAGGAAGACTCCCTGAGAGGAGCCAGTGACACTGAGTCATGTAGAAGGAACACAGAGCAAGGGGTGGGAGAGAGAGCAGGAAGAGGCAGCACCTGCTCACACATCACAAAGCAGGAGAGATGTGGCTTGTGTGGGCCACTGCTGTACTCACCCCAGCCTGCAGCTGGCGGGGGCTGCCCATGTGGCAGTTGGCCAAGCATCACAGAGAGTGAGAGACGTAGATGGAGCCAGGTAGAGGGGGACCTGAGCTTGGTATCAGGGACAAAGGACAGCAGTGCCTGAGGGCTTCCTGCGCTGTGGTGAAGAGGTGTAGGGCTCCTTCCCTGGGCTTGGAGGCACTGTTGTATGCTGATACTGTGGCTCAGATGTGCACCTCATGCTCTGCCCCAGTGCTCTGGGAGTGGGGATGGCAAGGTCAGGATCTGAAGACCTGGATGCACATCCTAGGTGAACCTATCCGAGCCCTAGCTTCCTCATCTGAAAAATGGCCATTAATGATTATAATACTTCATTTTAAAAAGTGGAAGAGTTGGATATCTTTAAATTGTTTTTTTAAATTATAGTAAAATATACATGACATGAAATTTACCATCTCAAGCATTTTAAGTGTACTTTCAGTAATGTTACATATAGTCACGTATATGTTATAGTTATGCAACATCTCTAGAACTTCTTTATTCTGCAAAACAGAACCCTGTTCCCATCAAATGACAGTTCCCCAGTCCTCTCTCCCCTGCTGCTGCCACCAGTAACTACCACTCCACTTTCTGTCTCTATAGATTGACTACTTGAGAGCCCTCCTGTACGTGGAATCATGCAGCATTTCTCTTTTTGTGACTGGCTTATGTCACTTCATGTACTCAAGCCCCATCCATGTGATAGCCTGTATCTGGATAATCTTCTTTTTTTTTCTTCTTGGGGGGGAAGGGAGAGAGAAGAGTGGCAGAAGGAGAAGGAGAGAGATAATCCCAAGCAGGCTCAGCTGGACATGGGACTCGATCTCAGGACCCTGAGATCATGACTCAAGCTGAAATCAAGGGTCAGAGACCCATATGCTGAGCCACCCAGGCACTGCCTTTTTGAGGACTGATTAACCATTATACCCCAATTTTTGTGCATGTAAAGACCAAAGGTAGTATATGAGACAATGATGTATAAATTCTAAAGCACTGTGCATATGCTTCCAAGGAAAACCTCTTCACAGGAGTGGCCTCAGTAACTGATAGAGGAGATGGTGGGACAGGAGGCTGACTTGAGCTGGGCCCAGAAAGTAGCAGGGAACAGAAGGAGGAGGTGCCGACGGCCACACATGGAACACCATGGTCGTAGTTGGTGACTATGAGATAGCCCAGACCCTGTCATCCCTACTGGATAGAAATGGAAACTGAGGCTCAGAAAGTTTAAGCCATGTTTCCAAAGTCACAGAGCCAGTCAGTAGTAGAGCTGTGATGAGAACAGACTACTTCTATCATTGCAGAGTTCGATACTCTGTGGCTTCTGTGCAAATACAGGAGAAGTTTTTGTTTATACAGGACAAAAATGTCCTGCATTTCCAATGAAAGAAAATGTGGGAAGCAAAGACATTGAGTAGAGGAAAAGGGAGGCTGAAAATTGGCTATGTAGAACCAGCAGACACTAAGGCCAGATTGAGGATAGGGATTAGGGACAGAAAGCTATCCAAGATGTTGAATGTGTCTGCCATGAGCAAAAGGTGAGGAACTGAGGGAGTTGTTTACAGACAAGAATGGCTACTGACTGCTAACGAAGCCACTGATAGGACACCCTGGAGAGAAATTGCAAGGCACCTTTGCAGCAGAAAAAGCCAAAATCTGGGTGCACAAAGGGGAATTGACACAGAAGGCAGTAGGGGTACCAAAGAAAGCAGGAGTTTAACATGAGGGACAATATGGCAGAGACCTCAGAGAACGTGAGATCCACGCTTGTCCCAGTTCTTCACTGTTTTATAGCTGGATAAGCTGAAGCTTGAAGAGTCACTGACCCAAAAATGCAGGTCTCCTGGCCCCAAATTCAGAGCTCAGCCCTGACATGTTGCCATGTTTACTGGGCACCTACTGTGTGCTTAGTTGCTAGGGAATTTAGGGAAGAACTCACATATATTGAAGGACATCTGCTGTGTAATAATATGTTAGGAGCCAGATGAGTGCTCTGGGAGGTCAGTGGAGGAAAGTCCAGGTTCAAGGCTGATACCAGGAAAGACTCCATGGAGAAGGTGGGACTTGAACTAACCTTGGAGGGAAAGATGGAATTCAGGTGGAATGTGAGGAAAAAGAAGGTCGTTCATAAGCCAGAAAGATAATCCTGTTAGACGTAGAAAGCAAGGGAGATTGTGTGAGAGCTGTGATGGTCTGACACTTAAATGGGCAAGGTCAAGTAGAAGCTGGAGAGAAATATTCTCTGACAGAGGTTCCCCTATGAACTGTGTGGGGAGCAGAGCCGGTAACATCAGAACGGCACTAACAGTCTCAAGAATGGTATCGTCTTTATAGACATTTATTTAATGTGTGTTAGGGAAAGCATCCTGCAACCAGCATGCCAAAGCTATGACTTCCTAGAATGACACAAAATGTATTAAATAAAAATGTGACTAAAGAAAAAACACATAGACAAGACCACAGTTGGTATGGCTGATATGGGTGCATATCAACATCATGGTACCCAAATGACTGGATCAAAGGGTAAGGGAAAGTCACATTGGAGGCAGAGAGCTGGTAATATGATGAAGCCATTGGACAGTGGAGTATGCCAGGAATCTGAGGATTATGTGATAAAAATCCTTGGAAAATTCTTTCTAAAGATTTAAAGGAAATGTTAAGACCCATGGGACAACTTCCTCTCTTTGTTCATGATTAGGAGACCATCATCTCTGCAACTATAATTAGGGAAAATTCAGTAATATCTCCTTGTTTCCATCTTTGCAGTGGGTGCTGGGAAGCTCAGAGCTAAGTTCTATACTCAAGTATGTTCATTCCCTTGAGCCTAGCTTTTAAAAGAAAGTTATAATTATTTCTACTTCCACACATGTATCCCCATTTAGCATATCTCTTGTCTTTATTTTTATGATAATGATTTTTTATGTTATGCTGTGTCATATCCTTTTAGCAAATAGGCAGGAAGTAAAGAAATATTTTAGAAGCATTTCCATGACTTTATTACAAGAGTAACAAAGAAGCCAGTCATATATAATATGCTTTCTAATATTAACCATTGGGATCTTTGTCATACTCTTTTAAAAAAAATTTTTTTTATCATTTGCTTCAAGGATACATATCTGTGAATCATCAGTCTTACACAATTCACAGCACTCACCATAGCACATACCCTCCCCAATGTCCATAACTCAGCCACCCCATCCCTCCCCCACCCACTCCCACCCCCAAGCAACCCTCCTACTGTTGCCTGAGATTAAGAGTCTCTTATGGTTTGTCTCCCTCCATGGTCACGTCTTGTTTCACTTTTTTCCCTCCCTACCCACCACGAACCCCACCATGCCTCTTGAATTCCTCATGTATGAGAGATCATATGATAATTATCTTTCTCTGATTGTCTTTGTCACATTCTTTTTCTGCTTTATCATTAACTCTGCTTGCATTGAAGTTTAGGGCTCAATTTTATGCTCAATGACGGTAAGTATCCTTAGTCTTGGATACACAGATCCATAGATCTTGCCCCTTCATTAATTGGTTCACAGTCTTTCATAAGTTATCTTAGTATTTTTGTGCCTTCTATTACTATTACAGTTATTGGGTAGTGCCAGGAGTCTAAGTACCCGGAGGAAAAACAGGAATAAAAGTATGGAGTCTGTAAGTATCTGAAATGTAGGAGATTTGATAAAAGTTGATGTGTATTTCTTACAATGGCAAAAACAGGAATGTTTAAGGAGGTAAAACTTGAGAACAAATCATGACAATTCTTGTAATATACTTTTGACTCAGCAATTTATTTCCTTTACAAATTGTTAATGCTTCTTTTTTAAAAAAACAGTGGGGCTTTAATCACCCCCTCTTAGCTTGGTGGGAAATTAGGACAGAAGAGATCCGATGACAGTGGGCTGCTGTCATAGGAGGCAGGCCTATGAGGACGGTAATGCCCAACTACTTTCATTTAGTTATCCACGTTTCCACTTAACTACAGCAGAAATGAGCAAGAACCGAAAGGGAAGCTTTAACTTCTCTTTCCTAGTTTGAGAGGAGGGAATGTGTCTCAGAGAATAAGTGGGGTGATGGTTGGGGAGCTGGGAAGGGAGGAAATGCATGGAAGGTGAGGGAAATAACTTGGAAAAGAAATAGCAGCAGGGCAGAGTGGAGAATGAGACGGGAGGACTTGAAGAGGGACTGTGCAGAAGTGATGCGTGAAAGGGACAGAGCCAAAACACAGTATGAATGGAAGGGTTGATGCACGTTGCTATAAAAGGCAACTTTAGAAGGTTGAGTGAAGTAGGAGGTTACTGCAAGGCATTCAGTAAGCTTTTTGTCGGACCCGACGGCAAGTTCAGAAGATTTTAAGGAATGTTATTAGCGCAAGGAAAATATTTGTAGACAAAGAGATGCATTCATTCAGTCTCTGATTGGAGAAAAAAAAAAAAAACCAAGAGAGAGCGCTCAGTTAGGTCCAAATGTCTGACAGAATGTTCACTAAGGGGGAGAGTTGAGGAGAAGTGATTAGTGACTGTTCACGGTCAGGTCCAAGTTGCAGCTGGAGATCGGTAGGGGTGGGAAATGTTCCAAAAATCCACACGCTGAGCCAAGTGTCTCTCTGGATGTTCCCAGCATCGGGCCCTTCCCTGCATATTCTTACTTACTCATACCTGTACCCTGCCCTGGCTTGCCATGTGTTATGCACATAGTGAGCGCTTCTTTACTTAGGCTACTGTTGGATCACGATGATAGATAAATGCCAGAATGTTGATGGGTTAACGGGATTTAAATTTATTTCTTGTCCATATAGGAGTAGAGTGGGGTCACTCATGGGCAGCCTTCCAGCTGATTCTAGAAGCTAGCCTACTCCATCTTCCATCTCTAGCCAGTGCATGGGGAAAGACAGTGGGCAGTTTTTTCCATGGGAGGATTTTACAGGTCAGGCCGGGAAGGGATGCTCACTTCTGCTCACCTCCCATTGGCTAGAACTTGGTCACCCTGACAGGAAGGAGGCTGGGAAATGCAGAGTGGCTGTGTGGAACCATTTAGGTAAATATGTAGTCATTGATGTCACACTACTTAAAAAAGTTTGTTCTATAAAATAAATGGAACTCAAGCTTTAAGACCATATCTCAATAGAAGATAATTCTGTTTATTACTGTGGAATTCTTTCCTATTTTGAAGGATTTAGCCAAACTGCTTTAAATAGAAACTTTCTGCCTTTAGTGCATTTAATCAGTCTTCAATCTCCATTTTGTTTGGGTGTGGTGCTGTACCAGGCACCTAGAGGAGAGGTAGGGATGATGAAGTGACTCTTGACCTCACAAAATCAGAGGTCTTGGTGCCTGCATATTTGATTTATTAGGTTCTGACTGGGGGATTGAGGGGAGTGGGGCTAACTGAAGGAACATACAAATCTGAGCATGAGCCTAGCTAGAGATCTGATTCTGCACATAATTATCTGGTTGTAGATCACATGTTTACTGCCTGGGTCTCCTGAGAAGCACTGAAAGCTTCTCCCCACCCTTTGGCCTTGACTCCCCAGAGTTCCTGGGTACATGAGTGAGTATTTTCTCCCAATAGCACATACCCCAGCCCATGGCAAGTGCCTCATACACCCCAGGCAGTGTGCTTCTCCAGCTGGATGATTCCTGCCCCGGTGAGCCTGGGTGTGAGTCATTGAGAATGCAGGATGGCTGGTGTCAGCACCTTTTCCTCCTCCCTGTCACCCTTGCAGACTGGGATCAAACTTGCTCTCCACTGTCAGGGCTGTTTTCTCTCAGCATCCTGGTTATCCTGGCCTGTCTGTCCCATGAAATTCTGGGTTTTCAGATTGCTTTCCTCTGCATGTGTTAGCTTGCTGCTGTCCTGGTTTCACCCCGTTACAATTTCTGCCTGTTCTTCGGGAGGGGGAGCGTGGCCAAAGGATGCGGGCTAGGGAGCTAAGAGCAGCAGCATCTAATCCTGGCTGTGTCCTTGCCTGACCCATGCACACCGACTTGGACTTGTTTTAATGGCCTCAAGTTAAGCCCTTGCTCCCCCAGTCAGCAGCTCTCCTCTGCTTTCTCTCTTCTGCCCAAGCTCCCTCCTCCTCCTCCATCTATGAGCTAGGAAAGTTGAAGGGGCCCAACCTGCCTTCAGCCACTGCTCCTGGATTTTTAATCCTCCTTCCTCCTCTGGGCTCTCCCAGCACCCTGGACAGGGCTCTTCCAGCTCTAACCTCCTGTGGGGTCTGTGTTTCTGGGGTCTGGAGTTCTCCCGGCAGGACAGTTTTTTTTCACCGTGTATTGAATGAGTGAATGTTTAAGTGGACTTGCAACGAGGGAGAATGCGAGGAGGTTTCTTTTCACCCACCCAGACTTGGAGGGAGTGATACCCGATAGGCCTGGGCTTCTGCCAAAGAGAATGGTCAGATGGTAGCTCTGAGTCCTAGTGTCTGTTCACATTTTTACCAGCTCAGAACTCTAAAAACAGGACTCTCCAAGTATAATCCTGCTCAGCGTTAGGCTCAGCAAAGAGTCTTCAGCACCCATGGTTTGAACATGGTGCTATAACCTCGCTGTTTCAGTCGGGAACTGGGAGGTGGGCTGTTACCAACCCCCTCCCCTACGCAGCCATTCGCAGCCAGAACCCCACTGTTGGTCCTGCCTCCAAACCTTGGCTCAGAGGTCTTGGTCCAGTTGTTTCTTCTCTTTGAGCCATAATTTCTGTATCTGTAAAATGCAGATAATCATATTTACCATTCGGGACTGTAAATAGGGTTGGTGTCAAGATTGCAAGAGGCATTTCCCTCATGGTTCAGGGATTGTCATCGAGATTACAGTTGGCCCGTGAACAACATGGGTTTGAACTGCATGGGTCCGCTTATTTGTGGATTTTTTTCAATAAATATATTCTAGTACTATCAGTGTAATCACTCTTCCATACGATTTTCTTAATAACATTTTATTTTCTTTAGCCTATTTTTTGTATGAATACAATATATATAATACATATAACAGATAAAAATGTGTGAATTGACTGTGTATGTTATCAGTAGGGCTTCCAGTCAACAGCAGGTTATTAGTAGTTACATTTCTGGGGAGTCAGAAGTTATACATGCATATTTGACTGCAGGGGGAATTGATGCCCCTAAACCCTGTGTTATGCAGTGGTTGCTTATATTTTCCATTGCTTTTCCTGGACTACAAGACTTGTTCTCTGCTCCATCCTCAGAGCCCAGTTCATGTTGCAAAAAGTATTCATAGAATATGCTGCCAGAGATACACCAAACTTAGTACATGGCACACAGTAGGTATAGGTATACTTCCTGCTCTTTTTGTCTCCCTTTCCTAAAATATATGTTCCTCTGTGGGCAGCAACTGTGACCAACTCTTTGTTAGCACTTTGTGACCTCTTTAATCCTTGGATCTGGGGGGAAAAAAAAACCCCAAACGAACCCGTAATCATGTAAAAACAAGCCCCTAGACATGAACAAATCCAGGACAGGCGCTTTGCACCACCATCCCTTGGAGAGAGCATGGGGAACAGCCCCATCTGATGCCAAACTTCGGCGTCAAGGTTCCCTAGGCTTCCTTGCACAGAAGCAGGAGATCTAGACACAGGGGAGGTCTATAGGCAGCCAGCTTGACCTCTTTCCCCAATTACTGTCCCTCCATCACCCCCCACTCTTGTGAGCCTGGGGGAGGGTCCTTCACTTTGTGCTGGCAACCAGTTCCCTTGCGACCTGCACTGAGTGGTCGCGTTTGCAGGAGGTTACTCAGCCTTTTTTCCACCTGCTACTCTCCCGAACCTCTGAGCCTTCCTTGGGGCTTGTGGCTGCAGGGTAGAATGGCAATAAAAGGGTTAACACCAGGAGTGTACTCACATCAGAATGTTTTTCCTTTTCAAAATGAATTTTTTTTCCCCCGAAATGAATTTTCATCTAGGCCTTATAGTCTGTACCTGGGACCTTCTGAAAGGGGTTTCCTGAGTTGGATGAGACATTGGACTAGGGAGACATTTGGCAAAATGCTTCAAACCCATCCTGTTCACCCACCCTGATGCTACAATAGCTAAAGTGTGTTAAATGCCACTGTGTGCATTACCTCATGCAATCCTTAATGCCCCCTTATAACATAGATACCGTTGTTACCAGGGTCTGTGTTCCAGCCGGGATCATAGGTACCGCTAGTCTTTACAGGGGGAGCAGAATTGGAACGCGGGCCTTCGCTGGTGCGGTTGGAGTGAGGGCAGCTGTGGAGGTGCGGGAGGGTCGGTGGACCTGAGACGTGCTGGCCGCTCGCCCTCCACGGGGGTCCCGTCCGTGGTCCCCATTCCGCCCCGCACCCCGGTGCCCCTCCTCCAAGGCTGGTAGCGCCTCCGCACCCCTGGAATCTGATCGGTGTTTCTCTCGCACGCAGAGCCTGGTTTGTAAACAAACACTGGGGCGGGCGCCGCCGCCTTCGCAGCAGATGGCTCCGCAGCTGCCCGCCCGCGGTCCCTCCCTCTCCGCTGCGGCGCCTACACGCGGGGCCAGCGGCGCCTCCCGGTGCCCGAGGCCCCAGGGATACCGTCCCGCCTCCTCCTGCAATCTGGAGCCTGGAGGGAGGGAAGCGGGAGCCACAGGGCCCTGGCGAGCTCATTCTGTTTCTTTTTAACTTCCTCCCTCCCTTCCCTCTGTCCCTCCGTCCCTCCCTCTCTTCCTTCTCCCTCCCTCCCTCCCTCCCACAAAGATCTATAAAGTGCAAGGACCTAGGTGATCCCTGCCTTCAGGACATTGAAGGGAGAAGAGCAAGTCAACAAGTCATTGTGGTTCAGCGTGAAGTACTGATGCTCCAGGAGGCCACGGAACACTAAGCTTTGGACCATTGAATGAATTAAGGAAGGGTGCTTGGAGGAGGTGTTGTAGGCTGACAGAATGAGCAGCAATTAGTCAAAGTGGGAGGAGGATAGGGAAGAACCGTTCCAGATAGAGGTAAGAGAGCTTTCTGAATATTAGAAACAAGATCCTTAAGAGGAATTAGTTCCAATAGAAGGAGCTGGAGGTCTGCCTGAGAGCAGTAGGGAGCTAGTAAAGGTTTAACACACAGGGTGAGGCACGGTCCTTTCTAGGTTTGTGCTTCCACCTTCATAAAAGAGAAGACTGAACTAGAGAACCCTCAAGGTTATTCACAAATTAGGCTGACCCTGGAGTGCCTGATAAAATACAAATTCCCAGGCCATGTCCCAGACCCTTGCATCAGAACCTTCAGGGATGAGCTCTGGAATGTGTATTTTTAGCAGTCTCGCCAGGTGACTCCTGGTTAAATCTTGAGGTTCCATGGTCTGAGGAGATGGCAGAGAGGAGGTGAATAATCTCACTGTTGGCGAGGGTGATCTGCCTTCATGATTGTTGCAGAAGGAAGCGGATCACAGAGTGTATCGTGTCTCTCCCTGGAAAGTGTCACAGAAGGATGGGTCTTCATCGTTTCAGTAGACTCCATAGATGGTTCTGACACCCACCAAAGTTCAAGAACACCATAGTTGTCGTTCATTGAAAGATTTAGCGAAACTCTTGCTTAAGTGCCTGCGCCGCTAGCTGGAGGTGTCCACAGAGCATCGTGGAGAGTAAAAGCATAGGCTACACCATGGAGACAGCTTGCAAACATCATGCCCAGTGAAAGACCAGTTGTAAAAGACCATGTATTGCACAATCCCATTTATATGAAATGTCCAGAACGGGTAAGTCCATAGAGATAGAAACCAGATCAGTGGTGGTCAGGGGCAGGAGGGGAAGCATGGGGAATGGATACAGGGTTCCTTTGGGGGCTGATAAAAATGTTCTTAAATTATGGTGGTGATGGCTGCACAGTGTTGTAAATATGTAAAAAACCACTAAATTGAACACTTACCTTTTTTAATTAAGAAAATAAATTTAAAAAGGAAATCATCCTATCAGGACACAGGCTAATAGGTCAGTTTTGCCCTTCTCCACCGGTTGTCTCCAAGGGGGCTGTCTTGCATGGCCTTCCCCAGCCCATGGGGAGACATGGGGAGCCCACAGGATTTTCCCACTTGTGGCAGTTGCATGTGTCTCTGCTGCTTCTGTTCCGAGGGGAGACTTGGCCATGTGACCACATCATGCCCAAGAGGGGCTGGAAAATTCAGTCTAACTGGGCAGCTGTGTGCCAAGAAAGAAGGGAAAAAGGATGGACTGGAGTGGGGGCTGAGCAAGATAAGACTCTTTGCCCCAAACAGTAAATTATACAATAGTCAACTCTCCATCGGTTATCTATTCTTTCAGTTATTAATAATAAGGGCATTTGTATAGTGCCAGGCCCTGATTTAAGTTCTATGTGCACATCATTTCAGTTACCTTAAAACTTTATGACATATTAATATACCTATTTAAAGATGGGGGAATTGAGACACAGAGCCTTAAATATTGCCCAGGGTCATACATCTGGTACATCTGGTATATGTCTGGCCAGTTTCCCTGAGCATGATGTTTTCAAGGTAGAGCTTCATGCTGCGGCATGTGTCAGTTCTTCATTCCTTTTTATGGCCAAATAATACTCCATTACATGTATGTATTAGATTGTATTTATCAATTCATCAACTGGGTTGTTTCTACTTTCCGGCTAATATGAAAAATGCTGCTCCAAATATTCATGTGCAAATTTTTGTGTGAGCACGTGCTTTCAGTTCTCTTGGATACAGAACTCGGAGCAAGCTGTTGGGTCACATACAACGTGAGGCTTAACTTTTTAAGCAGTTGCCAGACTGTTTTCCAAAGAGGCCACACCATTTTACATTCTGAACAGAGCTGTCTACACAGCTGGCCTGTCACATGCAAGAGAAACTACATCATAATTCTGTTTGAGCCATTGCCTTTAGGGGTGTTTTTGATATGGCAGGTTGGCTGTCACTCTAATATATCATTCCACTGAATCTTCTTACCAGTCACGAGAATGAAAGGCACAACCACAGTCCATGCATGCATCCATTTATATGTTTGAGTATTCATCCACCAAAAAGATTTGGACTCTGAGGATTTGCCAAACCTAATTAGGCAGAATCTCTACCTTCCAGGATCTCACAGTGTAACCAGAAAGCCAGGCAGTTTGGCCACGAGGCTAGATGTTGGACATGGAGCTCATGCAAAACTGGTAGGGTCCAGACTCTGCCTCCCTTGCTGAATGAAGGGTTCTGGGCTGGTTAGTTCAGCTCTCTGGGCCTCACTTTCCTCACCTGTAAAGTGGGGATAATAACACCGACCTTGCAGGGAACTTGTGCTGATTAAGAACAATGCCGTCGCTAGCAATAGCTGTTGTCAGTAACCCTTCGCCGTGTCCTCTGCTAAAGTCCATCTGGGACGGATGACCAGAATGCTGTAGGACACAGTGGGTTGTCCTCCAGAGAGGATGGGGATTGGAAGGGCTTTCAAGAGGAAGGAATTGGTTTAACTGGATCTGAGGGCTGCTGAAGGGCTTCCCTGGTGAGGAGGTGTGGGAAGCGTAGAGGAAGAAGCCAGCATGAGGGCGAAGAAATCTGGAAGTTCATGGTCTGCTTGGAGTACAGTTCTGAGCCTTTAGTTGGTAAAAATATGGATCTGTGCTTCTCTGCCCCCATCCCTGTCCACCCCCCTTTCCCCCACATCCAGTCAAGCCCTAGCCTGGCCCCAGGGGCTTCTCTGGCCTCTGCTTGGGAGGGCTGGGTTTCCACATGCCTTTGAGCTCCCTTCTTTCCTTCTCTGGAGACATGAAGTTCTATTCATTCAGATGCAGGCTTTAATCAGAGCTTAAGGCCTGTTGAACTCCCAAGGATCTTGGTTGCCTGACCTGAGTTTTAAAAAATCCAGTCTCCATTTGGGTTTGGGCCTATCTGTACTTCCTTGTTGCATTAGAGGACAAAGGAGCTCGGGTTTTCCATTCAAATGAAGACCAGGGAGATGGTGATAAAGAAGAAGGTGATGATGGTGACCATACTGGTACTAATAAGATAATACTTTTCTATTGAATAACCGATGGGGGTGGGAAGAGTACAGCATGAGTTAACAGGGGATCTAGACTTCTATCCTGACCCCCTGAATCATTCTCAGCCCTTTCCTCTTCTGAAAAACAAGGGACTTGGCCTGGAGGCACTTTCAGGGTACACCCACCTAACAGCCAGAGATTCTCAAAGGGACCCTAGACTCTGCCATCTAGTTTACCCTCTCTAGAAGCACTAGTCTTATGTTGGCCTAGCCTTGCCATCCACCAGGTGATGCAGTCCGCCCACCTCCCTGAGCCTCTGTTTCTTCCTAGAGGTTGTCTGAGGCTTGCAGGCAGGTATGTGAACTAGCACGGTCTTACCCTGAAATGAAGGCTCCAGCATGAGCCCCAGGCCTGGTGTGACAAGAAATCTGCAGGCCCAGGTTTAATGAACCAGCTCTGTTGAGTCAGAAAGCATGTCCTCCCTCCGTTGAGCTGTATTAACCATGTCATTTCTTGTCTGTATTGGCACGTTGGGACATCTGGGGCCTTGCTGACCTTGGAGGGGCTGCCCTTCCAGAGCTAGGCAATTCCTAGAGGTAGCAAACAACTTACCTGCCTGTGTAGTTTTTGGATATAACCACCTCCTTCATCAGCTTCTGACGCTCCACACCGCTGTCCACCTGTGCTGATCACCCCAGGGCCAGGTGCCGGAACAACTAGAGGCGATTCCTATGCCCTAGAGCACACCCAAACTATTCAGACTAGCCAATCCTAAGCCTGCTTCTCATGCCTTGCTGTTCTTTGCTGTAGAAACTACAATAAAAACTCTTGCTCACAGCTCCGCCATCTCTTTCTGCCTCCTGACTGACCCCAGTGCTTCCCCGAGTGGCCCTCCAACGTCTGGCTTATCCCCTTCTATTGAGATCTGTGAGTAACAGACTCTTTCCAATGGCAGCTGTCTCTAGTCTGTTGGAGACTCAAATTCTCTATTAATACACCATGCATTAGTACATATATACAAATATATATTATATATACTACATAGATAACCTTATCTATATACTGTATTAAGAGAAATACGTAGGGGCACCTGGGTGGCTCAGTTGGTTAAGCGGCTGCTTTCGGCTCAGGTCATGATCCCGGAGACCCGGGATCGAGTCCCACATCGGGCTCCGTGCTCGGCAGGAAGCCTGCTTCTCCCTCTCTCACTCCCCCTGCTTGTGTCCCCTCTCTGGCTGTGTTTCTCTCTGTTAAATAAATAAAATCTCAAATAAATAAACAGATAGATAGATAGATAGATAGATAGATAAATAAATAAATAAATAAAAGTAATAATACAAGTAAGAGAAATACCTAGATTAAACTTAAGAGAAATACCTAGGTGTTGAAAAGGAATGTTAGGATTAAAATAATGAAAGGGAGAGTATCGTGCATTTACAATAGTATAAGTATTTTTAAGAGTTTTTAAGAGTTTTAAGAGTTTCTTAACATTTCAACAATGGAGTAAGTTTGAATAAATGGAAACTTGAAAAACTATTAGGTGTATTTATGAAAAATTCTCTATATATTTTATCCATTTATCTATATCTGTTTCTGTCTTCAAAATCTATTAGGCACTGGCTCCATTATGGTTCAGTCAGCTCAGATGGCAATTTTAAACCTATTTTCTTTCCCTTCATTCATTCAACAAGTGTTTATTGCACATTCATTATTTGTAATTACTTGTAAGATGCCGCATGTGTTCTCAGCTGTGATTCAGGTCCTTCAAAACTTATAATTTCATTGTAGGAGATAGATGCACATCATAAAAGATTGTTTTTTAAGCAATTAAAGAGCTAAGACCTAACAGTAAGGATTAGAAACAGCTTCATGGAGGAAGCGGTGTAGACAGGAGAGTGGTGTAGACACACAGGGAGAACATGGGACACAGGTCACTTTTCACTGTCCACTCACTCATCCATTCATTTAACACATGGTGTTTGAGCCCCTGTTGTGTGCCGGGCCCCCGTGTGTTTCGCAGCACTGAACAACACAGACACCCAAATCCCTCCCTTGTAGAACTTACATTGTCCTGGGAGAGCTTACACTGGAGGGAGATGGAGAATATGAGAAATCAGTAAAATATATAGTGAGTTAGGCGGTGACTGTGGGATTAAGACACATACAGCAGGGGGAGAGTACTGAGGCCTGCCACATAGGATAGCTAACGTTACCATTGTCTATTGTTTAGCTTTGGTGGGAAACACCTTGTAGGAAGCGGGGGAGAGTAGCAAAACAAGTGTTGTGGGGTTTTTTGGTTTTGTTTTTTTTGAGGAGTTTGGGACCAGGGGCACCAAGAAATGTTTCAGAGCAGTGGTGTGACCTGAGCCCTACCCCCAGAAGGTAGGGTAGGGTGGTGGCTCTTTGCTCCAGGATTGAAAGGGTGTTGGTGGACAGCAAAGACTCAGGCAGGGAAAGGAGAGAGTAGGAGAGTGGGCATCAGGCAGCCTAGGAGGAGGCACTAACGTGGGCGGGTCCCCTTCAGCTGTGAGTTCCTCTGCACGTCCTGAGCAGGCCTGCCAGGGAGAGGTGAGGCCAGGGATGCTGAGTCAAGAGGCCTGATGGGGTAGAAAGGATAGAAAGCTCCACCCTCCCAGCCCATGAGCAGCCTGGAGCCTGGGAAGGTGAGGTGGCAGGACGTTAGACACGCAGGGGGGCTGCTGGCACATGAGAAAAGAGTTAATGTCTCCCCTTTCCATTAAAAAAAGATAGTGAGTCACAGAGTGTATGAGTCATCTTCAAGTCTTGAACCAAGAGAGATTTGACTTGTTGCACTGATAACGGGAAAGCTGGCTGGCTGCTGGCGGGGGGAGGGGGCTTGTAGGACGATGCTTCTCTTGCAGGTGCCTCGGGATGGCTGTAGGGCTCTCAGCCAAGTGTCAAGAGCCCAGTTATCCGTAAAGGAACTTCTGCCTGCTCTTGAGCTGTTTTCCCATGAACCTGGGGGATATTTGCTGAGCCGTTCTCCGAAGAGCCTCGTGAGCTCCTGGCAGTCGGGAGCAGCTCTGTAGTTAAGCAACAAAGAGAATGGAAGGGACTAGGGGACCCGGGAGCTTGTGGGCAATGTAAATTACAACAATGTCAATAAGAGAACTTCTCCGTAAATG